>JACCHV010000551.1:0-13703 GCA_018907245.1 Eupristina koningsbergeri
CATTCGTTAAGTTCCGTCTCGCTTGTTCAACGTTGACACTCTTTACTTGCCAGAGATATTGGCGCTGACGAGCCACGTACCGGCCAAGAAGTTTGCCTGTTTCTGGATAAGGCAAGCTTTGCCTTTACTTCATCTAAAGACGACGTTTTAGTGAATTGAACGAGAGTTTCAAAGAAACCCAGATAGAGAATTACCAGGAGTTGAACAAGAATCAGGAAGAGGAGAACATACCGTCAGCTCACACACTGCCTGATCTTCAAGCGTAATGATCACGCAGGCCGCAATCAGTGAATGGCAAAGCCGTATCCGGTTAGCACTACCAGAAGTCCCGAAGAATTGGACCGCGGTCGGAACACAGTGCCATCAAACCTGCAATAGCTGTTCAGCCCGAGTTTAGCCAAATCAACCGGACAGCCATACGGCTATGACATCAGGGACGTGATGAATTCAACGGCAAAAAACGCCTACGTGCAGCAGCCGGCGATTCATCGAACTACTTCGTAGGCTGTTTTAGCTATGATTTTAATAAACTGGTTCAGTACGAGAACACCTGGAACAGGCCCCTATTATTACAATGCCCACAGCAATTTCATCAGGCTCCGCCGCATCCGCAAGCTTACCATCGCAGATGTACGCCACAGCGAATGCTCGCCGGCACAAAATATGCAGATGACCTCAAATGCAGACTACAAAAATGCCCCCCACCCGGCCCGGGGTAAAAAATAAAAATCCCGGGGTTTGTGTTAAAGTTGTCAGCAGTTTTTTTGGGGTTGTTTTGTTGTTTTTTTTTCCAGGTTGCCCCCCCCCCCCCCCCAACAGATTTAATTTCGATTTAGTGGACGGGATGATTTGTTGGAAACGCAGACGTCTCTAGTAAACGAGTGGCTGCCGAACCGGCCCGCCTCCTTTGATCCTAATTATCTTCATGAGCTGCGTCATGCTAGAATAAACCGACGATTTATGATCAACTCGTACTATAAATTGGGCGGCACCCAGTATGGCGATTCGGTTGAAATAGATCTTATTCCTACAGAACGATCAAGCTATTGTATGGACAGTTGCAGTGAGGTGAGTTCGCAGGCGCATTATAAAGTCGGCTATTGTTGCGGGAAAACCGAGAGCGAGCTTTTATAATCCAAAACACGATAACACTCGTTATGGTTTCGAACGGGCGTGTGAGCATGGACCCTTTGGCGGAGTGGTTAACGCGACAGCCTGCTAAGCTGTTCTCTTCGGAGGCGTGAGTTCGAATCTCACAGGGGTCGTCAAAGCTTTTTTTGCTGAATTTTAAATTGATTAATTTGTTTAGGATCAATTCTTGTCTTTTTGCCTGGTTACGAGGACATTCTCAAACTGCGTGAAAAAGTGCCGGAAAATGACAAAACTAATCAGTTGATAAACCTTCCATAACACGCCGTCAGTTCGCCGCAAAATTGAATGCTAAATGGGATCAGCAGCACGTGTTCGATCCGGCTAAAAGAGGATTCCGTAAAATTGTAAGCTTGCTTGAGCCAATTTAAACTATAATCGAATTCTGTAAAGATTTTAAGTACAAACATCGCCGAAGCTTCACTGACAATTGACGATGTGGTGTTTGTCATTGACTGTGGCAAAGTCAAACAGAAGACATACGAGCACGATACTCGTATCTCGCAATTAAAGGTGGTATGGATTGCGAAGTCAAATGCCGACCAGCGAGCTGGACGTGCAGGTCGTTGCCACGACGGCTTCTGCTTCCGCTTGTACAGCGAAGAAAACTTCCACTCTTTGCGTGCTACACAAGAGGCTGAAATGAAAACGTTCTGCCATTCACGAGCTGTGTTTACACGCAAAGATGTTCGATTTTAACAAGATGAGGGTAAAAGACTTCCTGAACCTTGCCCCTGAACCACCCAGTTCCCAAGCCATCGACCGTTCCCTTGAGTTCTTGGAACAAATTGGTGCTTTGAAAAAGCGCGCCAAATGGACGGGTCAGTATCATCCTTTCGACACACGGAATCCGCTGGCCAACGATCCTGACACGGCAGACGCCGAAATAACAAGCCTTGGCCGCTTGATCGCTACGTTGCCATTGGAACCTCAGTTGGCTCGTCTATTGCTGTTCGGTCTAGCACTGAAAGTGTTCTATCCGGTGGTCACGCTTGTAGCAGCGCTGGCATACCGAGAGCCATGTAAGTTTGTTTGAAGTCTAATGTTTATTCAAGCATTTAAGTTGTTCTACCAAACAACGAGGAAAAGAACGACGCTCAAATGTCTCGTGAAAGATTCAGTCGTCTGGACTTTTCGGATCACATGGTCTTGCTGCGTGTGATCAACGCTTACAACGACTTGAACCCGACTGAGGCTAATCAGTTTTGCCGACGCAATTTCCTCTCCAAGCCGGCAATCAACATGATACTGGGAATTCGGCGTCAGTTGTTCTCAGAGCTGAAGAGATTGCGAGTTATTCCGCCCGCGATTCATAGTATCGAAGATCCCGATCTGAACGTGTTCAGCGATTCTTGGACTCTCATCCAAGGCGCTCTCGTTGCCGGCTTATATCCGGCCATTGGGTTCATACGCTCGGGCACGAAATTGCGGAAGATTCACATCATGCTATCGAAGGATGAGGAGAACTCGCGTACTATGGCATCACTCCACCCGTCATCGTCGCTTCGTCGACAGGTGCAGTCTCGTAGATTTGGCGACAACGGCTACGATTGTGAAGAGGGCAGGCCAGTCATTGAATGCCTCGTCTATCAGGAAATGGCCCAGCTGGACTTCGACCTAACTGTAAGTCCTTTGACACTTGAGATTAAGCTTTTTTGGATTTAGTTACGAACTGTCACAGCTGTCACGCCACTGTGTGCGTTATTATTCTCAGGTCAGGGCCAAATGTGTAAGAGCGATATGGACGACCTGGAATTAAGTAAATCTCTTGGCTAATTTCTTTTTTAGTCTTTTGTTTTAGTGGAAGAGGACTACGACAAACTACTCTTTCCTAGTTTCTACAACGTCCCGTTTGATGAAGAAACAGAAGAGGAGGCAAATTACTTCATGGAGTTTGAAGAGTCTTCCTTTGCTATTAGTAAAACTCGCCAAACAAAGCACGACACTACGGGCGAATTCTAACGAAAATGCCCAGTTCGCCCTGGATAAGAGCCTACTGGTTCTTCCTTTCGGAATCTACCGAGGAGTTGCAAGTCTTGCTGCGCATCAAATTTAACTGATGGCGTACATCTTGAAGTTTTTCAACAATCCGCTAGATGACTTCAAGCCGGAATACTACGAATTGTTACGCTGTCTGAGATACACCATGGAGCTTGCACATGACGCCTACAAATTCCAGCCCGTCTACGACACTCTTCCCAATCGCTTCCCACTACAGGACTTAAGTCGTCGCGTTCTGGCGTTATCAAGCTACATGTGCTTACCTGCGGAGCAGCAATGTAATATGTTTCCGTCTCAGTCAGCACCTCAGCACTGTCGGTGGGCCATCAGGCGTCAAGAGGAAAGTAGCGGCTCTCCACACACTGATCCGGGCTCCTACAAAAAACTCTTCCGCCAAATGATAAATCGTGCCGGAAGCAACACTTCGCGCCAAATCGTGTCAAGTTCGACCGCGCACGACTAAGCAACTGTCCTGAGGCAGGGGCAGCTGACGATCAGATCGGGCGCAAAGGATCTTCAGATCAGCAACAGGCAGACTCGTCGGTGCGAGAGAACGCGAGGAAAAGAACAGCGTCAAAGAAGAGGAAGGTCGGAATCGCGTCTATCAGCCAGTTCGTCAGCGGAAGTACGAGACTCATAGACGAGAGGATACTTGGCAAAACTCGAACAAACATCGTAACAACCAGAGGTATAATCAGGGTTATGGTTATCCCCGAAACGACGAGCGCAGTAATCACTATGAGAAGTCGCGAGGACGTCTGTATGTTCCACCAGGTCGTCGCGATCAAGGAGACGTTCGGTTCGATCAACAGCACACGCACCGACCGTTCGGAAATCCCTCCGGTGAAGCAAAGCGCGAGTCTCATCAGAGGGACTATAGACGTAAGACAAATTCAGTGGCTAGTTCAATGACTTCAGATGTTTTAGAAAATGACGGTACGAAGGAGGACGAAGAAAGAGATAGTCGGAACTCGTACAAGCAACCACTCTATCACAATCGACATGGCCCCTACCGGAACAATCGAGGCGGCCACCAGAAAGTCTACAGCAACCAGAGCTACAAGCGAGGTAATCCAGCCCCACGTTAAAGCCGACAATTAATCTCTTGTTATCTTTCTGTACGTTCTATTAAGAGTCTATTATGAATTATAATATATGGATAAAGTTTCTTTATCAGTTGCTTGTTTTATGGCAATGTTTCAAGTTCAACGTGTTTGATTGGACAATAGCGGTTTTTATTTAGAAAGAGCCAACCACATAGTGGTGGGCTTTAAGCCCAGCTGTGTGAAATTGTCTCAGGTAAGTGTGCGCGACCAGGCGAGTTGTTCTGTTTCGTCTCATCCAGATTGCATGTGGTCAGCCTTAGAAAGCAACACGTCCTCCTGTCCAGCCATGGGGGTAGAGACCACTAGTGACAGTAGACAGCTTCGACAACCTTTAAGCTGTCTTTTCTTGAGCTTAGTTCCTGGTACAATTTTTCTTTTTTCTATATTCGGGATATGAGCCGAGGAGAGACAGCTAGAAGGCTGCCAAATTGGCTACTGTCACCTGAGGGCGCCACCTCGTACCTTGACAGAAGGACGTGCTAACTTTTTCAAGAAGCTGCATTTGAGCTAGCTGTAACAAAGCCCCAGTGCCCAGTTCGCCTATTTCCAAGCAAACGCCTCCGTCACTTAACTAGGCACGCGTCGTTCCTAATACAAGAACAGAATAAAGAATTAAATGTAGTTGGGTTCTGTCGAGATTTTAGTGCACCAAGGCTGCGCATTAACAAAGGCTATCTCTCTACAAAAAAGTCGAGTTCCACAACAGAACCAGTGACCAGATTATTTCTAGAGTTAGAACAAGGATGCTTGCGGTTTCTTTCGTCTTCATGTGTACGTTACGATACTTCAACTTATTCCTTCTGTCGTTGTGTATAAACAATCAAGTCATCCCAAGACTGATTAATCCGCCTTCGTCTCTTGCTTTCGTCTGCCATCTTCAGAAAGTCGTTATGTTGCCGTCTTTTCGATTGCATCAGAAGTTGCTTCGTCAGAGGTGTCCAGTTAATCAGCTTTTAGTCTCACCTACTTACATGCTCTACTTCTGCGACTTTGCTGCCATACTCTTGTTGCCACTTTCGATATAACGTTATGTCTTCTGAGCAGGTCTGTGTACAAATCCATGCGCTGGAATGACAATCTTGCATTCGCAGCATTCGTCGTTGCATAGCTTCTTAGTGTCGTGCCAGTCGTGTGTTCATCGATTTGATCAAGGCCCAGGTTTCGCACGCGTATCTAATCAAAGTTGTTACTGGTAAACAAACTTCATATCATATTGCTTACAAGTTTAAACTCAATTCGATCAGATAGCATTTAATTTAAACGACAAACAACAGAATTTTATTGTCTTAGTAACCACAACTGTTTTCTGCACAATTACTCAGTCAATATTGTCAAGATTATCAACCGAACAAGTTGTAAAGATTCAATATTTGTATCACAATTACAAGTAGTCAAATTGC
Source organism: Eupristina koningsbergeri (assembly GCA_018907245.1). Classification (NCBI taxonomy): domain Eukaryota; kingdom Metazoa; phylum Arthropoda; class Insecta; order Hymenoptera; family Agaonidae; genus Eupristina; species Eupristina koningsbergeri. The sequence continues at coordinate 5,657 of JACCHV010000551.1, forward strand.
ACTGAAAAATCAGAGAGAAAAAGCAAGATCGTGAGTCCGTCCAGCCAGGCGTTACACACATAGTTTTTTTTGAAACGTGCACACATAGTGAATTTCAACGATTTTGCTCAAAAACAGCACTCCAAAAAGCAGGACATACTTTCTACTTTTAGCCATTTAATATGTATTTGTGGAAGGAAAAAGAGCCGAAAGAACGAAAGTACAAGAAGGCTTGCTACATTGGAGCAGCCGTTGCAAGCGAGCTAGCTACGTCGTAGCAGTCATTGCAGCAGCAGCAGGCTGCTACGGCGTGCGTGCCGTGCGTGTGCATTGAATTTGGCTTTCTCCTAGTAGCAAGGGGTTAGCGAGTGGAGTGAGGGCTTGCTGCAACGGCGTGCTCACTGTTAGTGTGCTTTGAATTTGGCTTTCCCCTAGTAGCAAGGGGTTAGCGAGTAAGCGAAAGCTTGCTCTAGTGTCTTTCCTTTCCACACGTGGTGCATGAAATTCGGCTTCTTCCTAGTAGCAAGGGAGTTGGCGAGTAAGCGAGGGCTTACTGCGGTGTTTGTTGGATCTTGTGGTTTGATTTGGCTTTCCTCTATTAACAAGGGGGTTAGCAAGTGGTTGAGCTGGCTTCTTGTGGCTAGTCGGTTGCAAGAAGCTGGTTCTGTGTGGCTCCACCGCCTAGCGGGGGTGTTCTCAGCAGCTGGATTGGCTTCTCAGTCCTTGAAAGAGGGTGGTGGGATTGTCAATGGAGGTTGTCTGGGGTGCGCCTGTGCTGCATACAGTCTTATTGAAAAGGGACATGTCAAATGCAGAATTGGCATTTCGAACATTGAATTGCGAATTGTAGGCTGCTTTGTGCGGTCGGGTGTTTGGGAAGTGAGGTGGAATTGGTGTGATGTCGGAGAGATATTTGAGGGGTCGTAGAGGTACACATAATAGAATACGGCGACGATTGGTTGCAGACTTTCCCTAGTGAAAGCTAAGCAGTAATCTGGTTGATCCTGGCTGAACTGATATGTTTCTTTCAAAGATTTAGCCATGCATGTGTAAGTAGAGTTGATTGAAGGCGAAACTGCGAACGGCTCAATACAACAGATATAATCTACGTGCTTTGACGTTTTAAACGGATAACTGCGGTAATTCTGGAGCCAATACGTGCTAAAAGCCGAATTCAGCAATGAGTTTGGTGCACTTATCGGAGCAAAACCTTTCCTGGTTTGATGCTAACTCTGGATAAACTGGCTTATCGCATGACCCTGTGTCGGCGAAGTTGCACTCGAGTATCTGCCTTATCAACTATCGTCGGTAGTGTATTGGACTACCGAGGTGTTGACGGGTAACGGAGAATAAGGGTTCGACTCCGGAGAGGGAGCCTTAGAAACGGCTACCATGTCTAAGGACAGCAGCAGGCGCGCAACTTATCCACTGTTCATTGGAACGAGATAGTGACGAGAAATAACAAGCTTGTTCTCTTTGAGGTCGAGCATTGGAATGGATGGAACGTAAACAATTCCATGAGTAACAACGAGAGGGCAAGTCTGGTGCCAGCAGCCGCGGTAATTCCAGCTCTCGTAATGTATAGAATTATTGTTGCGGTTAAAAAGTTCGTAGTTGGATTTTCTACTGCAACTGGTTGCATCTAACGATGTGGACTAGAAGCAGTACTTGTGCCACGATCGGGGCGACCCGACGGGGTGCGGATTACTTTGAACGGCTTAAGTGCTCAAGGCGAGTCTCAGGACTGAATACCGGTGCATGGAATAATGGAACAAGGTTTGGGCCGAGTTTTATTGGTTTTGTCGGCCAAGACAATGGTTAACAGGAACAGCTGGGGGCACTCGTATCGCTGCGCGAGAGGTGAAATTCGTGGACCGCAGCGAGACGCCCTAGAGCGAAGGCATTTGCCAAGAGTGTTTTCATTAATCAAGAACGAAAGTCAGAGGTTCGAAGGCGATTAGATACCGCCCTAGTTCTGACCGTAAACGATGCCAACTATCAATCCGCCAGTGGCTTTGAGTCGTTGGCGGGCGGATGGACGGAAACGAAAGTCTTTCGGTTCCGGGGGAAGTATGGTTGCAAAGCTGAAACTTAAAGGAATTGACGGAAGGGCACCACCAGGAGTGGAGCTTGCGGCTTAATTTGACTCAACACGGGAAACCTCACCCGGCCAGTACATCATAAGGATTGACAGATTGAAAGCTCTTTCATGATTTGATGAATGGTGGTGCATGGCCGTTCTTAGTTCGTGGCGTGAGTCGTCTGCTTAATTGCGATAACGAGCGAGACTCTGACTGCTAAATACCTGCTGGATTGCTTGTCCGCGCGGCTTCTTAGCTGGATTCGAGACTGCAAGTCTCAAGAAATAGAGCAATAACAGGTCTGTGATGCCCTTAGATGTTCGGGGCCGCACGCGTGCTACAATGATGGTCACAGCGTGCTTGTCCTCGCCCGAGAGGGTTTGGTAAACAGTTGAGGTACTATTACGGCTGGAATTGAGTGTTGAAATTTTCCCTCATGAACGAGGAATTCCAAGTAAATGCGAGTCATCAACTTGCATTGATTACGTCCCTGCCCTTTGTACACACCGCCCGTCGCTACCCGGGACTGATTCGTTTCGAGAAATTCACGGACTGGCTGCCGTCGGATTTACCTCCGATACAGCAGGAAAGTGACTTGATCGCGATGGATTGAACCGGGTAAAAGTCGTAACAAGGTATCGGTAGGTGAACCTGCCGATGGATCACTAACAGACACCGTATCAAACATTGCTGGTTCGGCGGAAGCATCTGACGGCTTGTCGTCAGCGTGTTTCTTCGAACTAAGCGTCGGCACTTCCTATCCTATGGAATGGTTGGAACGGCTTCAGCTGGGTATCTGTGTTTGACTGAGCAGTTGTGCCTATTGGCGTGACCGTGGCTGCAATGATGTTGGACGGCAGAATGACTTGCTCTTTCCTTTTCTAGAGAGGATAGGGCAGGGCTTCGAGATTCAATGACTCCGCGGAGGGCGCCCAGGCTACACATTATTATTATTTTTATCAAAAGTTGACTACATTCAAGCTATATCGGTGGATCACTTGGCTCGTAGATCGATGAAGAACGCAGTGAATTGCGTCAAGAATCACGAATTACAGATATTATGAGTGATATGTTTTCGATTGCATATTGCACCGTTGGGCTTTGCTCATCGGTATACACGACTCAGGGTGTGATTATAAAAGGTCAAAGATCTTTGTTGCTGGCAGTGCGCTATACGCGACTGTACCAGAAAACAGTCGTTGCCGTCGCGAACGCACTGTTGAGGTGTTGCTGCCGCCGGTGTTGCTTGCCTCTTTATTGCTGCTCGTCTTTTCAGTGAAGCCCAACGTTGAGACGAAAGGAGGCGGCGATGTCGGTGGGCAGTGGAAAGCACCGTTACTTTCGAAAGATGGTAGAAATTCACCTGAGATGTGTATGACTACCTGCCGAACTTAAGCATATCAGTAAGCAGAGGAAAAGAAACCAACAGGGATTCCCGGAGTAACTGCGAGTGAAAGGGGAACAGCTCAGCGCTTAAAGACCAGCTCTTGCGAGCTCGGTCTGGTGTAGCGTTTGGAGCGTTGCGTATCTGGTGTGTTTGGCGCGGTCTAGGTTTTGCTGGAACGCAACTGCACAGATGGTTTTACACCAGTCTGGTCGTGCCGCGCACCGGAGTGGAACGTTCTTGGAGTCGGGTTGTTTGGAAACGCAGCCCAAAGCGGGTGGTAAACCTCACCTAAAGCTAAATACGACTACGAGACCGATAGCAAACAAGTACTGTGAAGGAAAGTTGAAAAGCACTTTGAAGAGAGAGTGCAAGAGAACGTGAAACCGTTATAGTGGAAGCAGATGGAGCCGACGTATCCAGTGCGTATTTAGCCGTTGGCAGGCGCAATTTGCCGGTTTGAAGTTCTGAAAAGTCTCAGGCAGGCGATTGTTGTGCTTAGTGAATGGTGCACTTGCGCACAGAGTGCGCCGAATCAGCTGGACTCGGCGTTTGAGGTCTGGTCAAGAGGACCAGTTCGCAAGGACTGGAAACCCGGACCGGGTGGACGGCGCATGAGTCTGGCTGCAAGGACTGGTTGAATGTGGGGTGGTCAGAGGAGTTTCGACACTGTCGGACTGGGACGCATGCGTTTCATCCGGCAGCCCGTTGCTTCGCTGGACGTCCCTCGGCCGGCATTCGGTGTCTAGTCGGTGACCCATTTGACCCGTCTTGAAACACGGACCAAGGAGTTTAAGGTTTGCGCAAGTCATTGGGTGCAAAACTCAAAGGCGAAATGAAAGTGGGACACTTGATGTCTGTGATGCGATCCTTGCATGATTCGTTGTGTGGGGAGCAGCATCGACCCATAACTAGAACTTGTTCTGTTGTGGAGTCCGAGCGCAGGCTTTGAGACCCGAAAGATGGTGAACTATGCCTGAACAGGACGAAGTCAGAGGAAACTCTGATGGAAGTCCGAAGCGGTTCTGACGTGCAAATCGATCGTCTGATTTGGGTATAGGGGCGCAAGACTAATCGAACCATCTAGTAGCTGGTTCCTTCCGAAGTTTCCCTCAGGATAGCTGGAGCATGCGAGCAGATATACTCGGTAAAGCGAACGATTAGAGTTCTTGGGATGTATTATTCTCAAACTATTCTCAAACTCTAAATGGTTATGTTGTCAGTGTTGCTTAATTGAACACTCGACTTTGATTGTTGTGCTCCAAGTGGGCCATTTTTGGTAAGCAGAACTGGCGATGTGGGATGAACCAAACGCGGAGTTAAGGTGCCCAAGTCTCCGCTCATGAGACCCCATAAAAGGTGTTGGTTGATATTGACAGCAGGACGGTGGCCATGGAAGTCGGAAACCGCTAAGGAGTGTGTAACAACTCACCTGCCGAATCAACTAGCCCTGAAAATGGATGGCGCTAGAGCGGAGGACCTATACTCTGCCGTTGAAGCAACTAGTGAAAGGAAATTGCTCAACGAGTAGGAAGGTTGTTGCGATGGCGTCGAAGGCGCGGAGCGTGAGCTCGGCTGGAGCCGTCGTAAGTGCAGATCTTGGTTGAAGTAGCAAATATTCAAGTGAGATCCTTGAAGACTGAAGTGGAGAAGGGTTCCGTGTGCACAGTGATTGTACATGGGTTAGTCGGTCCTAAGGCGCAGGCTAATGCTGGCTTGAAGTGGCGACGTTGAACTGCTTTTGTAGAGCGCGTCGCAAAGGTCGAAAGGGAAGCAGGTTAAGATTCCTGCACCAAGCCGAGGAGATTGCGCTGGTCCTGACGGCGCAAGGCGCGGTAACGCAAGCGAACCCGTCAACACTGCTTGGAGTCCGGGCCAGAGATTTCTCCTCTGGTTCAAACTTGGCGTGACCCTGGAATCGGTTCAGCCGGAGATAGGGTCACACAAGTTGTAAAGCACTGCGGTTGCTGCGGTGTCCCGAGCGCTTCAAGTGGTCCGTGAAACGGCGGGAGAGGCCTGACTGAATTTCCGGCTCGGCCGTACCCATCACCGCAGCAGGTCTCCAAGGTGAACAGCCTCTAGTTGATAGAATAATGTAGATAAGGGAAGTCGGCAAATTAGATTCGTAACTTTGGGAAAAGAATTGGCTCTAGAGACCGGGCCGAGGGGGTCGTCGTCGGACGCTTTGATGCTGCGTTCGGGCGTGCGCGGCGCAAGCCGCGTGGGCTAGTAGTGCGGTGTCATTGGGGATGACCTCGACTTCCGCTTTCACGAGTGGGTCCCTCGGCGCTTAACGCTCGAATCTAGAACTGGTACGGACTCGGGGAATCCGACTGTCTAATTAAAACAGAGGAGATAGATGGTTCCAGACGGACGTTGACTATCTCTGATTTCTGCCCAGTGCTCTGAATGTTACTTTAAGGAAATTTGATTAAGCGCGGGTAAACGGCGGGAGTAACTATGACTCTCTTAAGGTAGCCAAATGCCTCGTCCTCTAATTAGGGACGCGCACGAATGGATCAACGAGATTCCCACTGTCCCTAACTACTATCTAGCGAAACCACAGCCAAGGGAACGGGCTTGGCAAAGACAGCGGGGAAAGAAGACCCTGTTGAGCTTGACTCTAGTCTGACTTTGTGAAGAATCATGCATGGTGTAGCATAAGTGGGAGGCTTCGGCCGACAATGAAATACCACTACTTTCATCGTTTCCTTACTTATTCGGTAAGACGAGATCTCCCAACCTCGGTTGGTTGTGCTTGTTGTTAAGCGAACTCTTTCAAGAGTACGTGACTTGCGCCGATGACAGTGTCAGGCGGGGAGTTTGACTGGGGCGGTACATCTATCAAACAATAACGTAGGTGTCCTAAGGTAAGCTCAGCTGGGACGGAAACCTAGCGTAGAGTAAAAGGACAAAAGCTTACTTGATCTTGATTTTCAGTACGAATACAGACCGCGAAAGCGTGGCCTATCGATCCTTTTGATTTGTAAAGTTTACAGCAAGAGGTGTCAGAAAAGTTACCACAGGGATAACTGGCTTGTGGCAGCCAAGCGTCCATAGCGACGTTGCTTTTTGATCCTTCGATGTCGGCTCTTCCTATCATTGCGTAGCAGAATGCGCAAAGCGTTGGATTGTTCACCCACTAATAGGGAACGTGAGCTGGGTTTAGACCGTCGTGAGACAGGTTAGTTTTATCCTACTGTCAAACATGTTGTCGCAATAGTAATCCTGCTTAGTACGAGAGGAACAGCAGGTTCAGACATTTGGTTTATGCGCTTGTCCGATCGGACAATGGTGCGAAGCTACCATCTGGGGGATTACAACTGAATGCCTCTAAGTTGGAACCCCACCTAGACAGCTTGACAATACTGCAGTGCCCCGGCGTCGGGCGGTACTCCTATGCAAGACTTTGTTTTGCAGCCTTAACCCCATAGCTAACGTTGCCAGCAGACCCCAACAGTCTGCCGGTTGTTGGTTCCATACAACTTTGTGTGGAGAATGTCGGGGTGCAAGATCGCTTGAAGACGACTTGACTACTGGTCAAGGGGTTGTAAGCAGCAGAGCAGTTTTTTACTGCGATCTGTTGAGACTACCCTATGATCGGATGAATCTGTATAGCCTTTTTAACCCACCTGGAAACTGTGCGCCACGTTCCCGCAAATTTTTTCTTGTTTTGATCGGTATCCGAACCCTCGAGCGGCTCGCTGTCTACAGCATCCCGGTCGCCCGCTTTCGCACTGGACTAGCGCTGCAACCCAATGCCGCATTGCCGCTCGGAGCGTGCGCTGCGTGGTCGCTTCGAGCATGCTTCGCCGACCTCGCTGCGGCCTGCTCGGCAGCCGCAAAACCAAAAAGATTTTCGCGAGCGCCCGCTTTCGAGCTCGACCCAGCCGACCGGATGCTCGGCAAGCGATTTTTAGCTGCACTATGGCCTCAAATGGCCAAGTTTTGATAGGATATACTTAAGGTAAAAGGAAATTTTTCAAATTTCTGTCATTCTTTGTCAACTTTTTATGATTTTTCATATTTGGTCCACCAAATCTTCGACTTTTCGATCGTTTCACTCACTCAAATTGCCCTACCTTCCGATGCGACCAACAACCCGTTTGGGCTGATAGTCGAATCGAAGTCGGCAATTTGAGTGAGTGCACCGATCAAAAGTCGACCGTTTGGTGTGCACTTCTTTGACTCGTTCAATTCAGCGAACCAAGAAATAGCAAAAGTTGAATACATTGAAAAACACTCTGCAAAATCTCCGCGACCACAGTCTACCTCGATCAGTCACAAACTGTGCTCGAAAATCTTGCAAAGGCTTCCCGCATTCCTCTTAAAAGCCTATTCTCAAATCGTTTTTTCTGATAGCGGCTCTTCTCTAGCTGACCTAAGCACTTCTAATACTAGCTCCCGTTTTTTATAAGCTCGCGCTTTTTGACAAAAATATCACATCTATCGTCTAATCTACGTTCTACTGAAATTGGAAACTTCTGCGTCTGTAATCGCGAAACTAATGAGATGGTGATCAAAAAACCATTTTTTTCCTAATAGCGGCTTACTTCTTTGACTTACCTAAAGACTTATAATACTAGCCCCCGCTTTTGATAAG
>JACCHV010000555.1:0-12279 GCA_018907245.1 Eupristina koningsbergeri
ATAATAGTAATAATAATAATCCCGACTGGGCTCAGGCCCCTGACCCCTCTACAGGTCCTGAGTCAGGAAGTCATTGATCCGTGCAGGCTGCTTCCCCTTGTGGGGGTCGAGAATGGGTGGGTGGGCTTGCGGAGCGGCTCAGCTGTGAGTGAGCTCTAGCGCGCGGCTGGGGGTGCTGGGGGTGAACCCTACTCGGCTATTGCTCGGCTGGAGTGCGCTCCACTACCTCTGGGCCAGCTTGTCTTTCGAGGGTGGCTTGACGCGGCTGGGTTTGAGCCTCGCTGCGTCGCGTTACCCTGTCCGGAGTCGCCGTCCTGTTGACTTGGGGGAGGAGGGAGCAGTGCATTTTCCTCTGACTCCGTAGACCGCAGACTTGCTTCAAGGCAGTGACCGACGAACCGCGGCGGGCTTCTTAACCAGTAGCGTCCGGCACCGTGTAGGTCCACCGGAGGTTGTTCCAGAGTCTGGTGTTCTGGGCTTTGAGTTTCCAGTCCGCGCCTGCTGCTTTCGCGATGTCGTCCGTCCATCTTGTTCGGGGCCGGCCCAGAGGTCGCTTCCCTGGAGGAGTCCAGTTCAGCAGTTTCTGAGACCATCTGCCCGCGTGCTCCGCTCCGGCCACCTTACCGGCGAGCTTCCACTTGTGTCTTCTAAAGGACCTAACGACATCTTCCAGCCCGGTTCGCTCCCGGATTCGCGCGATGGGATGACGGTCTCGAAGTTTGAGTCCGAGCATCCGCCTTTCGATAGCTCGCTGACATCGCGCCAGCCGAGCCACCATCGCTTTAGTGAGGGCCCAGGTCCCACAAGCGTACAGCAATGCCGGCCGGATGCACAGCTTGAAGTAGCGGGTTTTGATTGGCGTGGGGACACGGCGATTTGTAAGCAATTGTTTGGCCTTGCCAAACGCTGCCCACGCGGCACCGATCCTTCTTCCAAGCTCCTGATTGTGGTCCCTCGGTATCTGAATAAGTTGTCCGAGGTAGCAGAAGCTGCCCACTCTTTCTACCGTCTTTCCGTCCAGCAATAGCTCTCTAGTTGCAGATTGGCTTGCCATCCAGTTCGTTTTGTCCACATTAATCTCCAGTCCCACCTTACTGCATTCGTCTGCTAATAGATTCAGCATGCATTGCAAGTCTATATGATTGTTCGAGAACAGCACGATGTCGTCGGCGTAGGCAAGTAGTTGGAGCGTATCATTATTTATCTTAAACCCTCGTCCTCCCCAGTCTATTCTGTTGATAGCTGCCTGGAGAGTGAGGATAAACAGAAGGGGGGAAAGCGTGTCGCCTTGCCGAACACCCCTCCGCGTCTTGAATGCTACTTGCCTGTCCGCCACGTTTACCGATGCCGTCCCGGCCGCGTAAAGCTGCTGAATCATCCCAATTGTGTCTGCGTTGACGTCCAGTATCTTCAAGGCCTCCCAGATTGCTTCGAACTCGAGGGTATCGAAGGCTTTCTTGAAGTCCACAAACACCATGAAGAGTGGACGGTCCCATTCCCGGCATTTCTCAATGAGCAGGTTGACGGTTAGGATATGGTCAGTTGTGGAGAACTGGCGTCTGAAACCTGCTTGGTCCACCGGGAGCCAACCTTGCACGCTGTCAGAGATTCTCTGTGCCAGCGCACGCGTCAGCGCCTTGTAGATGCCATTGAGTAACGAGATTGGGCGATAGTTTTCAATCGCAGTTGGGTCGCCTTTCTTATATAGCAGTATGGTGTTCGCGTGGACTAGAGATGGCGGGAAACGGTTCCGCGCGAACATTTCATTGAGCTGGGACGCAAGCTGGTCGGCTACTATTGGTACGCACGCTTTGACGACTTCCGAGGGGATGCGGTCAGTGCCGGGTGTCCTGCTCCCCTTAATCCGCATGCATGCCGCAATGAGTTCGCCTGCTGTAATCGGCTCCTCCGCAAGTTGTAAACCCCTTGCTAAGGGTTCGCCGTTCACTGAACTATAAAGATTGTTGTAGAACTCACTTACGGTCTGCATTACGTCCTCCGAGGATTGTGCAAGAGTACCGTCACTTTTCCGCAATTGTACCAACTGCCGTCTCCCTTGCGAGAGCTCCATACGCCCCCGTCTCAACCGGTTTGCTCTGATTGCTCTCTCTAAGACATCCACATAGTGTTGCTGAATGTCCTCTTCAAGCGACCATCGCACCGCTTTGCAAATTGCAGCGTATTTTACCAGGTTGAACGGGGTATTGCACACCCCGAAACGCATCTCTTGCCTTTGGGCCATTAGTAGCCTAGTGCGGTCACCGATGCGTTCGGTTCGCTCAGTTTTCTTCCCGACCTTATCCATCACCTTCTTTATCGCGTCAATGATTTGTTCGTATGTTGCGTTCTGGGAAACCCTCTGAAGCCCCATACACACTTGAAGTTGAAGGTGATCGTAGGATGGCGGGAGCTGACGCGGCAATACTGCCCTGCGCCTCACTATAGTCGGGAACTCCAGGACGGCGCGCACCGGACGGTGATCGCTGCCCATGTCCAGTTTCTGAACGACGCTGACGTCCCTGACGGAACTTCGGTTTTTGGCTAGGATGTAATCGATTTCGTTCAGGGTTCGTCCGTTTGGCGCTCTCCAGGTCCACCGTCTGCTCTGCCTCTTTTTAAAGAAGCAGTTCATGATGGATAGTCTGGTCGCTTCGCAAAAATTGACTAGTGACTCACCCCGATCGTTCCTTTGGCCTAATCCGAATTTACCGCAGCAGGTTTCGCCAGCCTGTCGCCGCCCAACTATGGCGTTGAAGTCGCCAATCACCAGGTCATGCGTGCAGTTTCCCTGGAGCGCACGCCCCAGGTCGTCCAGAAACGTATCAAACTCCTCATCATTACGTCCAGCGTGGGGAGCGTAAACCTGAGTCACCCGCAGCCGCCGACCCCCCTTGAGTCTCAGCGACAGTTGGATGATCCGGTTGGAAATATAACGAACTCCCTCGATCAATTTGCTCAGCGATTGGTGGACGTAGAAGGCAACCCCTGCGGATGCATGAGTGTTACCCACTTTGTCTCCGCTGCAGTAGAGTAGGTGTCCCGAATTCAGTTTGAGAGATTCGATACCGGTTCGTCTCGTTTCCGAGATTCCCATTATATCGAATCGTACCTGAGCCATACTCTCCTCGCAGTCGGTCAATCTTGATTGAGAACGAATCGATCGCGCGTTAAACGTGCTGATGATGAGTCTCCGACTCTTTCCTCCTCTCCGGTTGTTTGAAGCTACTGGTCCAGGCATGCCCTCTTCGCCCGCTACGGCGTCGGTGACCAGGAAACCTGACTTAATCGCAAAATAAAAGCGGAGCGCAAAAAAACACAACCGCTCTCCGCTCACGAAAAAACCAAGAATGATGATACTAAATAACAAAAAAAGATAAGAGTGTTCGTTGTATTTATATAAATGTATCAATGCAAAAATTGGTCCAAACTTTTTAACTATTTAAAATTTGTAATTGTTTTGATTGAAATATTGTTTTAAAGCATTCTCTAAAAAATAAGATATTTTTTGAACCGACATTATTACCAATTTATGTTCACCAATCTGCAAAATTGAGGCTATATTTATATTTATGTTGAACAATTTACAAGTAATGCAAAAAACAAGCTTTCTTAAATTTTCATCTTGCATCAGGGACTTTAACCCGAGGATAGACAACCTAAAGGTTGTCAAGATTGGCTGTTGCAACTGGCGGACGCCATCCCGTATGTCGACAGAAGACGTACCATCTCTCTGGATTAGCTGAAGTGAAGCAGCACAGCTTGCTTGGTCACGCACATTCATCAGAGTCAACTGCACGCAGCCTGATTTGAACCCCACTACGCAGTTTCCTCTTTTCCAAGCAAACGCTTTTGCCACTTAACTAAGCATGACTTAAGAATGCATTTATAATATTAGAACTTTAATCTTATTGTAGAGCTGATCGCTTGCGACGTAAACAGCTTTTGGTTGTGTTGCAAGTCGATTTAGGCGTAAACATTGAGCGCGATCCGAAAGAATGGACGGAAATTATGATGCAAACAGATTGGCCGTTTGAGTTATAGATGGACCAAGTGTTTATTAGTACCCATAATAGAACAATAGGGACGTGCTTAGTTAAATGGCAAAAGCGTTTGCTTGAAGAAGAGCAAACTGCGTGCTGGGGTTCGGATCCGCCGCATACAGTTGACTCGAGTGAATGTGTGTGACCAGGCAAGCTGTGCTGTTTCGTTTCAGCTGGTCTAGGAAAGATAGCACGTCCTCTGTCGACCTACGGGGTGGCGCCCGCCAATGACAGTAGCCAACCCTGACGGCCTTTGCGGGTTGTCTCTCCTCGGGCTGAAGTCCCTGATGCAGGAGTAAAATTTAAATTTTTAATAGAACAATAAAAATTCGTAACTGCAAAGTGAAAACTCTGTTGTCGCAAAAATTGAAGAAAATTACAACTAACCCACAAATCGCAAACTGCGCTTCGACTCATTGCGTTAGCATGTTTTTTGCCTCGAAAACTTTATGGGTTTTGATCGCGGCATACAACTATTACTCTAGTTCTGCGGCTAACCGTTCGCCTTTCAAATGATGCTTAACACAACGGCGTACAAGTGCAATTCCATGACGTTAGCCGTCTCAATTGAAACACATTTATCAACTGTAACAAAAAAACGCATTGATTAGTTGTTTTAATAAAGTATTGTGTTATGGTGATCAGTTTGTAATCGGCCAAGTCTTGAGCAAAAAGCTTTGGTTAGTTTGTGATATCACTTCAAAAGGAGTTGAGTGTTTAGAGTGGGGTTGTATTTTGGTATCGTAAGCTAATCTTGCTATTGTACTTTATGTATTAATTGTAACACATTAGAATCTTTCCTAGCAACCACACAACATATTGTTTAAATGTTTTGGTGCTTCGTGAGTAAAAACGACTGTTCAATAATTTTAATAATTTGCTGCAACCTTATTTATCGTCTCAACAGCTTTGTGGCCCACATTTCACAATATTTTATAGCATAGCCTGCATGGGAACATAATATGAGGCAGTAGATTGCAAAAGCAATACAGTTGAATTTCAATAATTAAAGGCTTGGAACCAGTGACTTGAGCTTCTGTTATCGAGCTTTCTATCATGGCAATTTCTGCCACTGAAATTTTAGTGTACACCACAAGTTCATTTCAATGCAGCAAATTCTTGCGAATTACTGGAATTCCAACTCATTAAACCACAAATTAAAAAAATGTTTCCGAAATCGCCAAACGCATTCGGAAAATTATGAGTCAGAACCAGATGACTGGCCCATGCATTTAACACCACACCAACTGAAATATTGAGTAGCCGCCCTTTCGTGATTTATCCTTGTTCTCACCTAATTTTGATTCACATGTGTCAGGTAGCACCATCTATGTCGGCTCTTTCCTTTACTAGTAACGATAAGGAGCCTCATATCATATTGTTACTCATGGCATCTTCACAACATAACCTTAGTACAAAATTAGCATATAGCGGCAGGTCAATGGGTCGCGCGACACATACTGTACAAATTGGCATATAAAAGCGAACCCCCACCTTCCGAACCTTCTTGCTTTTTCTAGCTTTACCAGTTTTTGGATTCTTGCTACTCTGCTCCAACTCAGCTCCAACTCCGTTCCAACTCCACTTCTCGTTCAATTCAACCTCAACCCTCTCCTTGCTTCTGCCATCAGAAGCAATTCCACTGTGTTGTACGGTTTCGTTTGTGCTGATCAGTGTTGTACTGTTATCACACATAACCCCTGCTCCCACTGACACGCTGTTCCTGGACTCTTAGATCCCGGAACCACAACTATTCCACTACACGCACATTCTCTGGCGCTACGAGTCGTCGCTTGGTCCACTACCAAGCACACCAGTAGTAAGAACACATCTTTTATATCGTAATCGTAGATTGTCTCCTTAGTTAATTTTCTTGTTAATAAACTTAAAAGTTGGTCTTAACTATTACCGGCCTAATTAAGACAATTTTTTAAAAAAATTTTAATTTTTAAAAACAATCTAGCATGAATTGAAATAACTCAGCAGATTTCGTGAAACGCGGGTAAGGAAACGCAAAAATTGACAAAATACAAAAACCAAATTAAATCCAGCATGTTTGTGATTGTTAGATGCTTTGTAAGGAGTTTATGCTAAAATGAGTTGATTCGAACTGAAAAATTCGAATTGCTGTTACCGCTAACAACAATATGATTTTTTTGTATGGAGACTTAAAAAGTAAATCAATTTTTACTATAAAAAATGAGATGTTAAAGCTATAAAGATAGTGCAGCTTATTAAGAGCATAGGTGTACAAAGCACATATTGGTAAGCCGCAATAGACTATTCCAGCATAAACGCATAAACATCCAACGATTGCACACCAAAGATCAACTGCTTTATTTATCTTAAGCTCTTTCTGAAAATACTAGAACAGCGGAGTTCTTCCACTCAAAAGCCAGCTATTCTCAGCGTCTTCACAATAGATGTTTAATTTAAAAAATTTTTTGACATTGATGGAATACAATTGCACATGGCTGTATTTCAGGTTTAACTTCTTTTATAAAACTGATCTTGTAAAAAAATTTGATTGATTCAGCATACATTTGTTTTAAATATGACTTCTGTGCAAACAGTTGTTTCTAGTAATTAATTGAACGTAACTAGTTTTCAAAAAAAAATTTAAACAATATATAATTTTTTTAATTGAAAAAAAAAACTAATCAGTGTTTTGGAACAGAATGCACGGCTGCAAGTTTTTATTAATTTGGACTTTCATTGTTATTTCCAATGCATTCAAGCTATCTAAACGTCCGCTTCCGTTTTCGATGAAAGCGAAGCACATTTACAGCTTAGGTAGCAATACGAATTCTTCAAAATTGATTCAATTTGATGTCACTAATGCAACAATTGTGAAGAAAGTTCTAGACGAACACGGTCGTTACGCTTCTTTTTCTGACAGCATAAGCACAAATCCACAATCTGATCCATGTGAAGACTTTTACGAATTTGCGTGCGGAAATTTTGGCAATACTCATCCAGATACAACCGTTTTTAGTAGTATTTCTAGGAATGTTGAGGCACAACTACGAGGTAAATAACTAGTAATTTGAAAATTGTCCAGCAAATTTGTTTCACAGAGCTTTATTTACATAGATCAAGACCAAGATCAGCAATAGAAGAAAGGATGCAATACTTTCGAGACAAATGCTTGAATAATGATAATGAAATTACGCTTACTTCAGGTGCCGGAATGGTTGAGAGAATTAAAGTATGTTCAAATTGACCAATAGATGTATTTTAAAGTCAATAAATTAAGACGCTGGGTGGTTGTCCGGTGATTATGGGCAGTAGTTGGTATCACAGCAACACTTTCTCATTTTCCAAGGCTATGAAACAGGTAAACTGCGAATGATTCTGATAAATTTTTCTAGGCATATTTGTATACTGGTCTAACACCATTAATAGAAATAATGCCAGAGTTTACACAGGCTTATATGTTAATGATTATACCTACAAAGCAGTTTCTTTCAACTGACAACTTTGTTTACAGATTTCAAGGCAGTAAAGTGCAAGGTAAATGCTTTTTTTGTAAATGGAAACTTTTTTTTTTTACAAACTAAGTGGTGAAACACAGATGCAGCTGATTTTTATGCAACTCATAAATAACATGGAGTAAAGTCACGGTTCGGTTTTACAGCACAATTTGAAGTGGCAAAGGCAAACGGGACTTTCAGGCTGAAAGACGTTCGAAGACCGAAAGGCCCCCCACCCCCCCACCTTTGGACGCCCCCTTAAAAAAAAAATCCCAAGCGATTAGTATAAGCTGACCTTTGCGTGGCTCTTCCAGTTTTGCAAAACTTGTTTAAAAAACAAGCTAGCTGACGCCAACCATCCTAACTTGATTTTTAAGACCGGACTCTTACAGCTTTTTTTTTTTAAACCGACTATTCGCAGAAACACTTAGATAGTGTATTTGTTCTGAAAACAAGTATCATGTACTTAGAAATAACGCTTCTTAGACATCGCTTTAAGCATGAAGTGAAACGATAAAACCTGGCTTTTAAACTAAATCCAACACTTTTTAGCATTGTTTAACTATCTTTTCCGAATGTCTAAGCTTATGCATGAGTATATTCCGGGGGTGAATATTACACTCCAGGAAATTCATAAGGAACTTACTACCCTTCTTCTGTTTGAAAGAGAAATAGCTCTTATTACTAATAAGGGAATGAAACAATATGAGGAATTTGAAAAATGTGCTAACAGCGGGTAGGTTGCTGCTTTGATACTATAAATGACCATGAGTTAACAGCAATTCGACTGACAACAATCCAAACTCGTATACTCATGCGATGAGAACGTATTTAGATCTAAAAACAAGTATTTTTTCACAAGTAAGTGCTTCCTAAAATAATACTGTTTTTAAAGCAAGCGACCAAACAAACGTTAAATTTTAGATTAATTGGGATGATTTCTTTAACAATCACGTATTTCCCAGAGAATTCTATCAAATGCTCAAACATACCCCTAATCATCTGTTTCATATGAAGGCCTATGAGATTACTCAAGAAATAAATCTTCTTGTTCATTTCTATTTAAGCGATCCGTACAGAAAAGGTGTTCTGGCCAACTATTTATGTCTATGGTTAACAACTATTATGACGTCAACATTAGAAGACCGCTTTGGATTGATAAAGACTCAATTTGAGTTTGAGGCACTTTCAAAAAAGTCGAACTATAGTCGAACGAATGTTTGTATCGAAGAAATAAGATTGAGATTTGGGTTGTTCAGCGACTATCTGTATGCACAGAAGTTCTTCAGCAATGAAAGTAGAGAAAAAATAAGAGACATACTGAATCGGGAGCGCGAAACGTTCAAACAAGTGAGTCCTAGCACAAATTCAAAATTCGTACAAATCACAAATTTAGATAATTGACGAAGAAGATTGGATGCAGCAGCAGACTAAAGAGAATGCTAAAGTCAAAATCAACTACACCGCTGAGCATGTAGGCTCGTTTCCCGAAAAAACTTCAATATATGACTTAATCACTTACTATCGTGACCTTGAACTGCCTGAACAACAAACTTTTGGTCAGTATTGGTCACAAATCAGGGTTTTCAACAAAAAAAAACTAATGGAAGGATTATTAGGAAGCGAATACGATCGCCTTAATCAGTTTAAAATGTGGCAGACAAGAATCACAAAGACCATGATGTCTGCAAGCCATCACTATAACTTTATTTGTAACACTATGTTTTTTAAATACACCCTCTTTTGTTCTAGTCGTTTCGGCCTCATACGTTCAGCCGCCTATGTTTGAAGCTGAAATGTCAGACGCTATCAACTACGGTCGTATAGGCTTTTCTTTGGGACACGAGATGACCGTAGGTCTAGCACACTTGTATCAATAACTTTCAACTATTTAGCATCAACTTGATAGCACTGGATCAAAATTTAACAAGTATGGCAGATTGGAAAACTGGTAAGCATCACGTAAATATAGTTTGATCCGAATTCAATCGATCATGCAGGTGGACAAGGGCTGACAGTGAAATGTTTACTTTAAAACAGAAGCTCTTTTCTTTATATTACAACAATATGATAGAGCCAAGAGCAAACAAACAAGTAAATGGTAGAAAGACACTGTCAGAGAACATCGCAGATCATGGTAAACATTCAAATTTTGTCTGAATCTATATTCAATTAGGCGGGTTCCGAATAGCTCTTATGACCTATATAAAATTGCTACAGGAAAAAGGGACAGATCTTCCGGTTCCAGGCTACGATAACAGATTTAACCACCTACAAACGTTCTTTCTTTCTTATGCCACTGTACGTTTCCTTTTTTCAGATCTAAAGTGCAAAACCCTTATTGCAGATGTTTTGCGATTCTAGATCTCCATCAGGAATAAGCAGCATTATGGATGAAGACACACATGCTCCGCAATATTTCCGAGTGAACGGTGTAGTACAGAAATTCGCTGAATTTTCGCACGCGTTCGGCTGCAAGCCAGACTCAAAAATGTATCGAAAGCCAAATGATCCGTTCCGAATTTGGTGATGGGATGGATAATGAAGACAAATCAAACGACTGAAGATTTCAAGTAAAGTTTGAAGCTGTTTAAAGTGTCAGTAGTGAATAAATTCTTCGAATTGAAATTACCATTACATGCAGGCCAGAAGTTGCGGAAATTCAGTTGCTTATTCTGCAGCTTTCAGCTAAACAGCGGTGTTTGGGCGATGCGAGGATTTTGGAATAGCCGCAGTCACTATTTTGTAGATCTTGTTATGTCCCTTGTCGAGACGTGAGGACTTGTTTCTTGTTTTAGTCATTTAAGACAATGTTAGACGCACACACTATGAATAGCAATCTCTAATAATTGCACGAAGAGTTAAACAGTACTCTTTTTATTAGACTTAGTCACAAATAAATAAATAGACTGCTCGTTGCTGAGAGGAAAATCAAAAGTAAAGTGGAATGCATATGGCGGACCTTCGGCGCTTTGCCAACGCATTCCACTCGGGACTAAGCACACGTTTAAACGGCTCTAACAGATCTCAAAAGCACTTTTTGATTTTAGATCGAATGTGATGCAGTCTCGCTGCAGCTCGTATTAGCACGTCTTTCCTTTCTGATTGCTCCTGCCTTTAAAAGGTTCTTCAAAAAAAAACCACCAGCACTCTGCAATGGCTGTTACAATGCCATTTGAGGCCAGCACTCTTGATTGAAATATGAAGTTGATTCGAGCACAGCAGAAGACACCTTTTGTAACGTCCGTCCTAAAGCATACATTCGCCGTGATTTCACTCTGTCAAAAGCAAGCAGATTATTGAACCGCATCACAAAGATCGTTGCGCTCTTCAATTCACTGTGTTTAGAAAACAAGTTCTGGAACAGGTTGCATGTCCAACGATCAAAAGTCACTCGCTCTACATGTAGATGTTGGCTCGCTAGATATAGCAGCTTCCAGTGAAAAGACACCGGTGCCCAAAGCTAGTGCATCGACAAATCGAAGCCAGTCATTTGTTTTCAACAATAGTATTTTATTGCTCTGTGAAATTGCGTCTTCTATCTAATTTACCTATTACGACAAGTTCGGGATGCAGCAACATCAAAATTACCTTTGACTTCTCGACTTTCCAACTGACTCTTTACACAAATCATCTTACTTGCTGCTTCCGATGACCTCGGCAATCAAGTCACAAAAACAGTTTAATGAATCAACGAAACCGCAACTGAACATGGCCATGTCATTTTCCTTCTGCGCGTTCTTTCAGAAATTAATACCCAGTCAGACTTGTTTCCAGTTTTTATTTGATTTTAAAATCTGCTTGGCTGAGAATCCAGTTACATTTGCTTAGATAAACAATGCAATAGAATTGAAACTTTTTGTGTACAGTTGGCCCACGTAAATGAGCGTAATCAATCATAGCTGGCTTTAATGCAGTTCTTCTACAAAAACGGTACGCTTTCTCGTCAGCTGATGGGGTAGTACTCTTTGGTGACAGTAATCAGTTTCGACAGTTGTTGGATCATCTCGCGTCAGATCAGCCCTCATTCAAATAGAAACGCAAACAATCCACGAAAACATGGACAGTAGGCAAAAGGAACATGTATCGATTAGTGATATTGTTAGAAGGCAATGTCAAAGTTCTAAGGTCAACTTTTTTACACCATGATTTTAAGTTTCAATAACTATGACATAATTCTAGCAGTATTGTCGTCTCTGGCGTTTTTGAAAGATCGCGTTTTCAACAGATTCTAGCAAAGAATCTGAAATTCGTCTTTTACTAGCACTTTAGCGGGTGTGAAAAGTTAAAACCAAGATTTTTTTATTCGAACTTTAGTCGAGTTTTAGTTTAAATCATGACTTTGAAATAAGAAAAAGTAAAGCAGGCTTTTCTTTATTGCATGCTTAGTGAAATAAGTTAAGCTTTGCATGTACAAATTCGATAGATGCTGGTCATTAAACTTTGCGATCGTTGTTTTAATAAATTAAACTGGATGAAAAAGAGCTCCAATGACGTTTGGACAGCCTGTTGAGAGAGGAGGATGAAAACAACGGCTGCTAAGTAATGAGCGCGATCTACAAGAGAATACGAGATCGGCAATTGGTGAGCTGAGCACCATCCTTGACGAAACAACCTTTTGGCAAGTCAGGAAGCGAACGACGCGATGGCTTTAAAAGTGACAGGCATAAACCGCCGAGCAAGAGCGCAAAAGCATATGAGTAGGTGGTATTGCCTGACTGCTGCGTCGTCATTGTCGATTAATATCGAAAATCAATTTTCAAAAC
>JACCHV010000556.1:0-13444 GCA_018907245.1 Eupristina koningsbergeri
AAATGTTGAACTACCTAATACATTCTTAATTTTTCGAATCGAGTATGAAATTAATCATAACGCTGGTGCGACAACTATTCCATTTTGGGAACAATGCCTAAAAGCACTATTTTAATTTTAAAAATTCAGAAGGTTTTCAGGTTGAAACAATATAAATACACCACATGTTTTGACGCACAAAACCTATTCCTAACGTAATAGCAAGTAACAACAGTGGGTAAGTCGGTGGCATTGACATCACGCCTGACAACTCGAAATATCGCTTGGCATTGATTCCACTTGACCTGACATGGACTTCGATGACACGACGTCGCCAAACTTCCGAAATCGCTTATATGAGTTGATTAAGTATCTGAAATCGCTTGTTTTAGGCTAGGATCATGTGCTCGATCAGATTCAAATCATTAAAGCAAGCGACCACTACAAAAATAGCAATGCTGTTGACGTTAAAGCTAAGATGAGTTTTTATAATTTGTGCAAATAAAACAATGATTGCTGATAAATGCACTATTGGCTGGCACAAAACGGTCACAAGTGCTTGTCCACGACTTGTTCATACTTTGCACTTCCTAATGGAACAAACGCCAGAGTTTTTTTGTCAGTCGGACAAAACGCAGTTCACATCTTTGAAAAAAGTAAAACTTAAATGACGCTTTTGGGTTTGCTATAGCCGATCTGTACCACATTTCGACGTCAAAAATAAAGAACTTTTCTGCGCAAGTCTTATTGATGACCGTTAAAGCCAGTCGCGCCATGTGAATAAGACTTGTTGTGTTACCAAAAATGGTCTAAAATCGAAAAAGTCAAACGTTCGAAAAGTGCCTGCGACTTGTCGTGCTTTGATATCGGTTATGTTCTAACAGGCAAGTCTGAGTATTCGAGTCTCATACTTCAGTTTCAGTTTTGGAATTTTTGTTGTCTTCTCTTGAACAATATTTGGATTACGGTAGGTTTTCCTTCAAACAGCCTCTCAAGAGCATTCGAATCAAGTTGACGACTAATGTCCACCTCTGACTTTGTGGAATTAGACGCCTCTCGACTGACAATATGCTGATCACGTTCGCTCAACTTTCTTGGTCATCCTTTGCGTTCTTTCTTGTTACAACTGCGGAGTCGGGCGACAAACATCTGAAGATCGCTTTTTGGTCGTCCAAATCTCCTCGTAATCTCTGCGCAACTCAGGCCAACATGGCGACAATTTTGTTGTTCTCGTTTGTGTAAGATCTCTTTTACGTGGCATAATGTTGGGATAACAAAAAAAAGTAAACTCTTTTTAAAAAGTTAAAACGTGTAGGGGTTTGGATATTAATGTAAGAACATAAAAAATTTGTTCTATTAACATACCGTTTTCAAGAATTTTCTACGGGATAAGACAGTTGTCAAATCAAAGTTATTATCAAGTTTGAATTTGAATTGGAAAATCAAAGAATGTGCATGGTAATAATATAGCGCCATGTAAGTTAGTGAACAAAGACTAATAGACAAGTAGATTAAGGCAAATATATGGCCAAGTTTTGACAAATCAATTCGTTTTTATTTCTTCGACAAGCTGCATATAGTTAAAATAATTGGTCACATAAGCAAACTACTGTTTAGACCTATTTTTGGACTTTGTGTCAATATTAACCGAAAGAATTTAGAAGGCCTATTCCGTTTCTTTGAAAAACTTTGATTTGTCAGCTAGCATTTCCGAGTTTTGTTTGATCGTGTTATCATCTTAATTTTGATTATTAAGACAATTAAAGAATCTGATTAAGTGAAAGTCAACGTCTCGAATCGATTCTTCAAAATTGGTAAAATAAATGCTGATTCTGAGAAAACAGGCACTAAAAGTGCAGAGCTTAGTAGTCTAGCTTGTAGTGTACTTACCAATGCATCGTGATGCTTTAAAACAACAGCAATGTACTTAATCGCTAATTAAAATGGCCAGTCTTATAAGTTTTAGTGGGACAAGTCGAGACGATTGCGAAGCAACGAAGAAGTGCTGCAATTGTTGACTAAGTTTGTGAAAATGGAAAATAAACCTTGAACTTATTAATGAAAAGCTAATGATAACTGCATAAATAGGAACAATGTCAGCAAACATTCGTTGCTAGTTTAATCTTTTACAAAATAATGTAGGATGTGCAGAAAAGTTGCCATTTGTTCTAAACCTGAGCTTTTGTATCCAATTTAGATCTACGATTTTCGTAAAGTCGTCTTGCCACCGTCTTTTCTATCGACTGAATGTGATCACGTTGACGACGGTGCCCAGCTCAGTAGCCCTTGATTTCGTCATGGGTCGTGCTTCGATGTTGTGCTTCGGCAACTAGTCACGACATTTGTCACAGTGATTTTAATGAATTAAGATCAGTTTTTTCGCTCTATTATAGCTTGTTTGGATGCTTTGTGATTGTTCATGCCTTTTATCGAAATCAAAAGATCTTTAAGTTTTATTGCTTTTGTTCGATTTTTTCAACAAATAAGCACAGTCAATTTTTTGACTAATTAAAAACCTGTTTAAAAAATTTTTTAAAAATACAAAATTTAAATTTACCTAAAGCCACAAAGTAGCAAAGCCATTTAAGCTATTTGCCGTGTTAGCATTTAAATGATATTTGACATTTCAGAGACGATTTAACAGCAGTCAATGTAATACTTTGTGAATTTTAAGACTATGGACTAGATGAATATTTAGCAATATTTATTTTTCAAATCTTAGAATTTGGAGTTCCTACACAAACTGATCAAAAATTATAATCGACTGGAAACCTTTTGATAACATAGTCTAAGCTACATGATTTGGTATTAAGTCAGCAAGTTGTGACAGTAAGCGAATAGCAACGCTATTGAACTTCTTGATAAAAAAAAAATAACGCATTTTTTGAAGCGAACCCATTTACGTGGTATCAAACTATACAAATCGTAGTGTATCTTAATCACTTGGAAAATGTTTTAATCAATTTGTCGAATGTTATGTTTACTATTGAAATTGTTTGAATTAAAATTATGCGGTCAAAACTTAAAAAGACAACTTAAAAATTTTAATGAACAAAACAGATTGTTTTCATCATAAAGTTTGTTTCATTTATTTCAGTTATTTAATTGCCCAACTCAATCAGACATAGTGATGTAGGATGAGGGAAGAGCGAGCCATAAACTTTGGCTTGACGCGTTGAGTATGCTGTCCGGTGCTGCGATTTTCGTGAAGTCATCTTGCCACCGTCTTCTTGGTCTGGCTAGTGGTCGCTTTGTTGTCGGTGTCCAGCATAGTGGTCGGTTGTCCCAGCGCTTTTGTTTCATTATTGCAATTATTTTGTTTTTTCGTTATTCAGTTTGATTTTGTTTAGAAAAAAAGGATTATTCCAAGTTTTGTTTTTTTAAAGATTTTTAAGATCTTTTTGACTGCAACGCATGTTTGTTTGAATACCGAGTGCAATGAAGAAGCTCTGCCAAGCACAAATTTTATAAAGGTTTATTTTTAAACACTTCATAAGCCTTGCAACAAGTAAACTTTACGGTTTTCTTTTCTCTTTATAAGACAACACTCTACGTGGACTTTAGACAGAACACGCTACAGAAACAATGGATAGTTAATTCAAAGCGAACTACTCTGACTTCTTACTTAAGCCAATAGAAACTTATAACGTTCAAGCATAATAAACGATGGGCAGGAGATGCTACGATTGTTATTTGTTGGAGCCGTTTAAAGGCGATCTAGTCTCAAACGGAATGCGTGTGGGCAAAGCGCTTTCGCGCGCCGCAACATTCTCGTCACTTTTTGTTTTTCGCTACAAATTTCTCCAGTACTGTTGGAATTATTATTGAGCTCTAATAAACACTCATATCAAGCTATCGAATGATTAAGGATTGGCTTTATTTAACTACTAACGTGCGTGCAACAACTCCTCTTTAGTATGCGCCGCGGACGTACACACGCTGCGGAATACAACATTATTCAATGATTACAAGAAGATCAAAACATAGGCGAAAGCAAACAAGACTTAACGGATGATAAATTGACTTGTTATCAGAGATACAATGCTGAACGAGTTAGTGGTAAAAGCAATTGGACGATTTCTGGCATTTTCGGTTAACTTGTATAAAGACTTAGAAATCTTAGCTAGCAGCTGAAGAAAAAAGTCAACGATGCATGGCAAAATTTAAGAAACTCAAGCGTCTGCTCACAAGCAATCGCGTCATAGTTTCAATCAAAAACGCTAGTACAGTTTGTGCGTTCAATTGTTGTTGCCCGTCTGCGAGGCAATACGCTTTGACAAGTGTTCAAGATTCTCACTTTGTAGAGTCCGCAGAGAACGAAATGGCGTAGGCTTGGAATTCAACTTTGCAGCCGTTGTCTTGTTAAAAACATCCGTGAATTTATTTCCTAGCTCATTGCACAAGAAGGTAAAGAGATTGATTTGATTAAAACAAAAACAAAAGCTTAAGTAGTAGCGCATCGCTTCCAAGCTTCCGGCTTGGTATGCACAGTATTTCCGCGGTTTCACTGCCTCGAGAGTCGCTGGTTTACGTATCCAGCCTCTCGCTTTCTTTGGATCACTTGGATGTGGTGGGTTAGCAGCGCAACTAAGCTTCTGTAAGGAACCGTTGCGCTGGGTGTGAGTTCCACTAAGAACAGTTCCTTTTCACGAAATGCGGCTACCTTCAATTTAGCATATTCTGATAAATGGACAGACTTAGCTGAGTGTGCGTCTCGCTAAACGTGCGGCTCCAGAGCGCTGCCTAAGAAGGCTTGTTGATTGCATTTGCAGACGATCGGAGTCAGGAGGACCAGCTGTGACCCAGAGCGAGTGCAGAGAGTTGAAGGAATCAGTTCTCTAATCACTAGCCAATGTAGGCCTTGCAGTAGATCGCACTTTCTTCCATCTAGAGCGACTGCCTGCCAGTCCGCGTCAACCGTCCTCTTGATGCCATCGTTGCCTCGGACGGCCCATAAGTCGTTTGTCCGAAGGAGTCCAGTTGAGCAGTTTCTGGGTCTATTTCATGTCGTGGCTGGTACCTGTCGCCTTGTTGGCATGTCTTGACTTGCATTTTCGGTGTGACAAGACGCCCTCCTGTAAGCAGCTGATTTGTGCCTGGATCCACGCGCAGGAATGTCGTTCCCGCAGTCTGATTGCGAGCATCCGTCTCTCGATAGCTTGCTGACACCGTGCAAGTCGTACCTCCATGGCTTAAGTTAGAGCCCAGGTCTGGCAAGCGTCGGCTGGATACACAGCTTGAAGTAGCGGCTTTTGATTGGCATTGGGATGCGGCGATTTGTGAGCAATTACTTGGCTTTACCAAGCGCTGCCTATGCGGCATCAATCGTTCCACCAAGTTGCCGGTTATGATCTCTTGGCATTAGGACCAGTTGGCCTAGGTAACAGAAGCTCTCCACTTTGTCTAGTGTCCTTCCGCCCAGCACTATCTCTCCATTTGCAGGTTGGTTCGCCATCCAGCTTCTTTTCCCCACATTGATCTGCAGTCCAACCTTTTTGCACTCATAGGCGAGTAGGCTCAGCATGTCTTGCAGCTTCTACTGATTACTTGAGCACAACACGAAGTCATTCAGCGTAGGCAAGTAGGTTCAACCTATCCTGGCTTACAAGAAATCCTCGGTCACTTCCCAGTCGATCCGGTTGAAGACCATCTGAAGAGTGAGGATGAACAGAAGGAGGGCGGATGAGTCTTCTTGTCTAGCGCTCCTCTTTATCTTAAAATGGACTTGCCTGTCCGTCACGTTTACCGATGCTGTCCCGGCTGCGTATCATTGTTGAATCATCCCGATTGTGTCTGTGTCAATGTGCAGCATCTTCAAGACTTCCTAGATTGCTTCGAAGTCGATGCTATCGAAGGCTCGCTTGAAATTCACAAACACCACAAAGAGTGAACGGTTCCATTCTCGGTATTTTTTGACAACGAAGCTGACAGCCAGCATATGGTCTATCGGAGAGAAAGTGCGCCGGAAGACTGCTTGATCTACGGGTAACCAATCCTACACGCTGTCGCTAATTATCTTTGTCAGCGCGCCAGACAGCACCTTATAGATGCGATTAAGCAGCGAGATGGAGCGATAATTGCCGATCATTGTCGGCTCGTCTTTCTTGTACAGCAATATGGTGTTAACGTGGACTAGAGAAGGCGTAAAACGGTTCCGCCTGAACATGAGCTTCAATTGGCTAGCGAATTGTTCAGCGACCATTGATACACACGCTTTGATGAGCCTCGAAGGAATTCCGTGTGTGTCGGATGTCTTGCGCTCTTTAATGTATACGCATGCAAGCCTCAGTTCTTCTGCTGCTATTGATTGGCGTGTAAGCTGCAAGTAGCTTGCCACAGGATTTCCGGTTTGCAAGCGCTAAAGTTTGTTGAAGAGCTCGTTTACAGTTTGGATTGCATCAGGTATGGATTGCCCGACACTACCGTCACTGCGCCGCGTATCCTGCGACAGCTCAGCCCGTCGGCTTTGATCGCTTTTTCTATCACTTGCACGTAGTGACGTTGAATGTCCTCTTCAAACGATCAACCTAATGCCTTACAGATAGCAGCGTAACTCACCGGGCCGAAGGAGGCATTGCCGGCTCAGAAGCGCATAGCTTGTTGCTCGGCCATCAACTGCTTTATTCGATCGCTGATACGTCGGATGCGTTGTGTCTTCTGTGTTGCCAGTTCCATGGCCTTTTTTATCGCACTGAGAATTTGTTCATATGTTGTCTTCTAGAGAACCCCTGAAACAGCATACTTACTTGGAGTTGACGACGGTTGTAGGCTGGCGAAGGGTGACATGACAATGCTGCTCTGGGCCCTGTAATGGTTGAGAATTTGAGGATGGTGTCAACTGAGCGCTGGTCGCTGCCCATATCGCATTTTTGAACAATGTCGACGTTTTCTACGGATCTTCGGTTTCTGGCTAGCATGTAATCTATTTCGTTCAGGGTTCGTCCGTTTAGAGTTTTCCAGGTCTAGCGTTTGCGTTGCCTCTTTCTGAAAAAGCAATTCATGATGGTTAGTCTGAAGGCTTTGCAGAAATTGACTAAGAACTCACTTCGACCAACTATGGCGTTAAAATCGCCAATTATCAGATCATGCACGCAGTTTTCTTAAAGCGCTTACTCCAGGTCGTCCAAGAGCGCGTCAAACTTCTGGTGATCGCGTCCAGCACATACTACGCTACCGTCTGTCGCCTACTTGCATCGAGTTTCAGCAGTAGCTGGATAATCCGGTTAGACGTGTGTCCAGTGATTGGCTCACGCAGGAAGCGATCCTTGTGGATGCATGGGTGTTACGTACCTCGTTTCCGGTGCTGTAGAGTGAGTGTCCGGAATTTAATTTGACAAATTCGACACCAGTTGTTCTCGTTTCCAAGATTCTCATAATGTCGAATTTTACCCGAGTCATACTCTCCTCGCAGTCGGCCAATCGTAGTTGAGAACAGATCGATCGCGCATCGAGCGTGCTGATGACGAGTGGACGGCTGGCCATTCACTCTGATTTTTTTAGCCACTGATCCAGGCATGCTCTTTGCATCCGCAACGTCGTCGGTTTGTCGAACAAAAAAATAAAAATAGAGCGAACAAGTCGCACACCACCACTCTTTACTCAAAAAACTAAATTCCACCACTTCAGTCCCTCATCTGGCCTGTGTTCAATACTAGAACACAACGATTTCTCGTTGGTTGGTTTAATTTTTCTCAACAAATGTTTGTAATCAACACATCTGTAGTATGCATAAAGTTGCTTGAGTCCTCAAAGTCGACTATGATAATCGCAAACAAGTCAAAACAAAGGGCAAGTATGGGCGAATCGCTAACAACAGTGCAAACTCCGCCCACCAACTCTTCCCTCATTTGCGACCAATGATAAGTTCGACCGAAGGTGATCCTGAACTTTGCTTATCTTGCGTTATAGTCGCTTTATAAGCAGCGACATCGTTCAAGATTCGACACTCTTGTCGATCATTTTAAATCCTCGTCCTTGATGGGGACTTATAATCGTCGAACAGTTTATGGTAACATTAACGCTTCTTCGCCCTAGGTCTCTTCCTCTTGTCTGGTCAAACAACTCGCACTATTCTTTGTAAGTAGTAGGCATTATTTTCAGGATATTCCACCTACAATTCGACAGCCAACTTTCAGTATTTCTGAGCAAAAACACCAGTTTTTCAATCGAAAAAAGTCCCGATAGGAACTTGCCATCAGTCACCTTTCAATTTTTTGAAAATTGGTTTTCTGGTTGTCCAAACCGAAAACAGACATGCCGGCTATTGCTTCAATGACTCATTAGCCTCAATACATACTATCTGCAAATTTTACGGCTAATCCATCTTTTCAATTAGCCGTAGTGTAACCTCTCTAGCCCTACCAGAAACATTCCCATTTTTACAGCAAATGCTCTGCACAGATCAAGCTTCGACTGTCTATTACCAGATGCAAAAACAGTGCTATGGAGAATCGGCACTCACGAAGTGTTAGTCAGCGAATCCACCCTATCTTGTATAGGTATCAGCTCTCTTATCAGTGATTCACAAAACCTGTCGTTTCGTACGCTTGTCTCTTGTACTTCTTCAAAACAGAGCGGCTTCATTCCTTGCTTTCTCAGGACAAACATAGACCACAGTCAAAGCGCTTACGCTACGGACGAGACGGCTTGCAGTTTTTTCGCGAATGCGACTACTAGAAATTCATTTTACAAATATTTAGTGATCCATCCACTTTTGTTGTAAAAATAGCAAAACGATGTGGATGCTACAGAAACACACAACTCAAACGAGGTAGGAGGAACTTCTCCAGGACTGCTTATTAGAACGTGTATTTAGCTTAGCTCTAATTGTGAGCGTAGCTCTGGTTGTTACTCCGCTGGCCTATCCGCAGCAGTCAAACGGAAGCCGTCGCCTTTGCGGCCAGATGCTCATAAACGAGATCAAGCACATATGCGGCAAACAACCATGCGATGACTATGTTTCTGCGAGAGTGAAAAGTGAGTTCGGAAAACCACTGCGCTTGTACTTGTCGATTGCAGGAGAATACAACGAACAGGAAGACGCAGTCGACCTGATCGTCGAAGTCGTAGACTCAGACGGCTACATGTTTCGACGATTGAAAAGATCGCGAGGCATCGTCGAAGACTGCTGCCACAATGGTTGCACACGAACTTACCTCAGCAACTACTGCTGTTAGAACAGTGAGAACTGATTGTTCAGGACATTAGATTGTGTAGTTGTACGAAAGACATTTATTCTTTCAAGTTGAAACATTCGATACAGTTATCCTTACTATGGCCTAAATAATAATCTTTAGTCAAGAACTGTTACGTGATGCCGCGAATACACTCAGTACAAAGAAAGATTGACTTATTACAACAAGAATGATGCAAAACACGCTACAAACAAAACTGCCTTGCAACCGCTTTGAAGACAACACTGCAAGCGAATTCTTAAAAGCTTTCGATGCACAATACATGCAAGTGATACTTCGCAAGTGCATAGCCGCAATCACTATGCTTATCACTCTGTGTATAAGAGTTCTCGAGAAACAATCTCTCTTGTTTATGCTGTAGCAAACAGCCACTGTCTTATTGAACGGATCGTAGTTGGCTATAGAAAAAAGCCTGCAGTTCAAAATCTAACCGATCAGACGCACGCGTTAGGGATTGACAAAAGTTGAATAACAACAGCTTAGCGCAATAGTGCTAGGTTGTACGAAAAGTCAAAATCGTACTAAAATTAACTAATTTTTGACCCAAGTGGAAAATTGTTTGTACAGTTATCCTTGTTATTATACAAACTGATATTTTGCAACGAATGCCACTTTTTGTTTCAAACGGAAATAAAGGCGTTTTCCGAGAGCTGTTCAAATTCGAGTTGGAGTTGGGCCACATAGTAAAACAGCTTGTCTCGTATTAACAGAGCTAAAAAAAGTCAAAGCTACATTCAGATCAACCGTCTCCCGATGGATTTCGAAGTTGGAAGAAACCCAGTTGATACTGAAGACAAAAAAGGTTTGCACGCTCTGGAAAAATCGATCCAGCTGCTGTTGTCACAGGTGTCAACAAGCATTCTTCAACGACTACGCGCGCGCTGGTCGACGACTTTGGCTGTCGTCCTTTAATTTAAGCCGATTTAATGCAACTTTTTTAAAGCAACTGGCTCAAAGTCGTTGGATGCTCAAAGAGCTTACAGAAGCAAAATACCCAAAAAAATGCACGGATCTCTTACGAAATTCTTTGCTTTAAATGATTGAAAATGATATTCCTAGGGTATTTCGAAACTTGAGGAACAGTAATAAAAACTGGTTAAAAATGATGAAGAAGACTTTGATTATTAAAAATTTAACTGTTTTGCTTTTGAGTTACTAGATAAAATTAACACATGCGGATAATTTATAATTTTTATTAATACAGGTAAAATGCATTAATAAAATATTTTTTACAAAAAAAAAATCAATACAAAACTGACTGGATTGCGGCCCATGCTATTCTTAACGTGGTAAGTGTTGTTCTTTCTTCTGAACCCAATTTCTTTTGATCTTGCAAAGGCTAATGTTTGAGTTGACCTTTGTTCACAAAAAATTAATTTTAAATATCAATTTAAAATTTAGTCGACAACTTGATAGAATAGGTGACGAGTTCAACAGGCTGCAGTTGTTTCAAGAAAATTGAATCCACTCTTATTATTTCGATACAGTACTTATTTTGACAAATTTTTAAACAAAATTGTAGTTATTGTTAATTTTAGAAAAATAAAAAGTAAATTCGATTCAACTAGTGTCGAGGCAGAAATTAGCTGTATTAAGCCAGAGAACTAGCTACGAGCAACGAATCAGACTTCTTGGCGCTTAATCTTCAAAGTTGACTTTCTTACTCCAAGCCTTCAACTATTCTAGTCTGCCTGGTTTGATTCAGATCAAATACGAGTAGTCATATTACTAGTAAATTTTGTTGCTCAAATCTCTTGTCTTCACTTAAAGAATAAATTTAAATTTTTCGATTCGAATTGTTGTTGCCACAATTTGTGCTTTGATGGCAGGAGACCTGGAACAAAGTTTGCTGACGAAATTGGCTTTTCTGAATCGTGGGCTATTCAACAGAAACACGTATGGACACTTTATATAAGTCGGCAACAAAAACGAGTTCAACAGGTAGATCCAAAATAACCAACCAAACAAATTAACGACGAAAGCGACAACACCATTGACGGAGAGGGAGATGTGTGTGAAGGACACGTCAGGAGTGCGCTCGCCAAATGCGACGCAAAGCGGTAATTGATTTCAACAATTTCAACTTGTCGATCAGCTTTTCCGCAGATATTCCCTCTAGTCATTAAAATTTTCCGATGGCGACTTTCGGAGTCGACCGGCAAGTGAGGAAACAAGAATAGCGGCATGCGCAAGTTGACGTTTCCGACCAGCCCGGCTACGTGAATCGCGTTTGCAGCACTCATAAGTTTGCCAATTTCGCAATATCTTCTTGGCTTCAACATCAGGTATCAATCTGGATAAAGCGTGACAAACGCCTGTTTTCTAGCAAATTATCCAGATCATTTTTGCTAGCATGCTAATTATTAGCCTACTATCGCTGGTGACAATCATCTCCTACGGGCGAGCGTGTTCACCACCCGATTTTCGGCAGTTGCAAGACACCAGTAATCTTTTAATTGAAAATAAGCGTCAACTTTTGCAGGCTACACTATAGCAGCCAAATGCCCCGACTTGATTTTGTACCCAGTCAATGCGGTTGATCAATCTGATCAATATCGTTTCGACTACTCTGATTTGAGTTTTGGAAACACGCACAGTCAAGGTGAAACCGTATCAATAAGTTGTACAACAGCCGGTCCTAACACGCCAACAACCGTCGAAGGTTTCGATCAGGTAGTGTTGGGATTTATAGGCAAGTTTTATCTAGATTCTAGCAACGTAACTCCATCACCTCGTCTCCAAGTTTGCTAGCCACGTGCACAAACGTTGGCGGATCGCGTTATACCTGGACGATACAGGGCAGAGTGTTGCAGTTTGTCGACTGCCGTTAAAAAGAACCTCAATAACGTGCACGAATTGTTTATTTTGCACAATCACCCCATTTGATAGATTAATAAATGATTGTCCAAAACACTTCCATCTCAAGTTATGCCTGCAATCGAAGCGGCCCTAAAAGATGAACGTCAGAAAAGACCTAAAAAACTTATCATTTTTCAGCTCCGTTCTGTTGCCACACCTTCGATACTGTCTTGTGATAGTTTTTGTACAACTCGAGAAAGTTGTAGAACAAGCCGGCATGCTCGTTTTTGATTATGGTCAGTTTCAGCAGTTCCAGTTTGACAATTTCCATCTGCCGCTCGAACTCTTTGATTGTCTGCTCGATTACGATCTGATCCTCTTTCTTAATGTTTTTTCTGAATTAAAATAATGCAATAACTTGATTTCAACTTAATTTCCAAGACTTTCATTCACTTTCTTCACCTCTCTCTTGCGCTCATGAAGTTTGCTGATCTCAGCATTCATGCGCTCATAGTCGGTTAGCAGCCACGCGTTCAAAGGATCAATTACCTGCAAGGCTGAATTCGATTTCCTACTTTGACATACCTGCTCTTTAAGGTCGGCTTCAAACTTGCGCTGCTCTCGTCCAATCTCATCATAAACTATGTAGAGTTTAAGCAGGAAGTTAGAATACTGAAAATCCTAATCGAACGGAAACTGCAAGTGTTTACCTCGCTGTCCTTGTCTTTCAACGCAGTTGCTAGTAGTCTCAGATTAATGGCAAGACATTCAGACAGATTTTGCAACGGTCCCTCATCTTGGTTGAACGCTTTCGCAACTGCCGTGCAGTTGTCAACAAGCCCGACGGCCAAATGCCGGATGTTGTCGAGAAGAATTATCTAAACAATCGAATTGTAGATAAAGGTATTAAAATGAACTCGTTTCTGGACAGGGCCCTCGTACTCCGGCACTTGCTTTGACTTTTTGAAAAGCCTGCGTCTAATCTTCTTCAGCATCTGCATTCAAGTCAAAGCGACTGATAGCCAAAATGAATTCCGATTACAACAACAGCTATTCTAATTTCAGTTGTCTCACATCTTGGTCCATTGACTTTTGAATACACAACGATTTATTCGCAACAACAACAATTGCTTAACAAGTAACAGTAACAAAGTGAGTCTAAGCATTTATAAATCACCGCTTATGCACCTAAACCTCTTTTTCAATTTAAACCAATAAAACTTAACAGTCTAAAATCTGGTTAACAATGATGATAATAAATATACACATTTCTTAACAACTAATAACAAGTAATAGACAACAGATCTTGATAATTCCAAAATAGTTAAAAGTCATATTTTAAACATAATCTTCCTCATCATAATCATCACTTGGATCGTCGAAAAAGTCGTCTTCTTCACTGGGCGCTTCGTCGTCAACCGCTTCTTGATCATAGTCGTCTGAAAACGCTAGTAAACTATTTTTCAAACGCA
>JACCHV010000557.1:0-12174 GCA_018907245.1 Eupristina koningsbergeri
TATAGCCTCAAAAAACTGCAATTGTAAATGCATTTTCTAATATTTGAAACATAATACAGCTGGTATTTATATCAGATTGTTAAAATGCACCTGTGAGTGCATAATAAATTTGCATATAATAAAGACAATTTGAATTTCTACAATAAAATCATAATTTAATGCACTTGAATATGTAAAAACAATGTATATATCTTGAATATACTGCAATCGTTATTTCATTTTCGATCATATAAAGAAGATACAGCTGGTATTTATATCAGATTGTTAAAATGCACCTGTGAGTGCATAAATAATTTGTATATGATAATGACAATTTGAATTTCTACAATAAAATGTTTACTTAATGCACTTGAGAATGTAAAAACAATGTATATATCCTCAAAGAACTGCAATTGTAAATGCATTATCGAGTAGATAAACAAAATACAGCTGGAATTTACATGAGATTTATAAAATGCACCTGTGAGTGCATAAATAATTTGTATATAATAATGACAATTTGAATTTCTACAATAAAATCTTAATTTAATGCACTTGAATATGTAAAAACAATGTATATATCTTGAATATACTGCAATCGTTATTTCATTTTCGATCATATAAAGAAGATACAGCTGGTATTTATATCAGATTGTGAAAATGCACCTGTGAGTGCATAAATAATTTGCATATAATAATGACAATTTGAATTTCTACATTAAAATCATAATTTAAATGAACTTGAGAATGTAAAAACAATGTCTATAGTCCCAAAATACTGCAATTGTAAATGCATTATCGAGTAGATAAACAAAATACAGCTGGTACTTATATCAGATTGTTAAAATGCACCTGTGAGTGCATAATAAATTTGCATATAATAATGACAATTTGAATTTCTACATTAAAATCATAATTTAATGAACTTGAGAATGTAAAAAAATGTCTATAGTCCCAAAATTCTGCAATTGTAAATGCATTATCGAGTAGGTAAACAAAATACAGCTGGTATTTATATCAGATTGTTAAATGGCACCTGTAAGTGCAAAATATATTTGTATATAATAATGACAATTTGAATTTCTACAATAAAATCTTAATTTAATGCACTTGAGAATGTGAAAACAATGTATATATCCTGAATATACTGCAATCGTTATTCGATTTTCGATAATATAAAGAAAATACAACTGGAATTTACATGAGATTGATAAAATGCACCTGTGAGTGTATAATATATTTGCATATAATAATGACAATTTGAATTTCTACAATAAAATCTTTACTTAATGCACTTGAGAATGTAAAAACAATATCTATAGTCCCAAAATTCTGCAATTGTAAATGCATTATCGAGTAGATATACAAAATACAGCTGGAATTTACATGAGATTGTTAAAATGTACCTGTGAGTGCATAAATAATTTTTATATAATAATGAAAATTTGAATTTCTACAATAAAATCTTAATTCAATGCACTTGAGAATGTAAAAATAATGTATATATCCACAATATACTACAATCGTTATTCCATTTTCGATCATATAAAGAAAATACAGCTGGTATTAATATCAGATTGTTAAAATGCACCTGTCAGTGCATAATAAATTTGCATATAATAATGACAATTTGAATTTCTACAATAAAATCATAATTTAATGAACTTGAGAATGTAAAAACAATGTCTATTGTCCAAAAATTCTGCAATTGTAAATGCATTATCGAGTAGATAAACAAAATAC
Organism: Eupristina koningsbergeri; assembly: GCA_018907245.1. Lineage (NCBI taxonomy): Eukaryota > Metazoa > Arthropoda > Insecta > Hymenoptera > Agaonidae > Eupristina > Eupristina koningsbergeri. Next base: position 1,723 of record JACCHV010000557.1, read on the forward strand.
AGCTGGAATTTACATGAAATTGTTAAAATGCACCTGTGAGTGCATAAATAATTTGTATATAATAATGACAATTTGAATTTCTACAATAAAATGTTTACTTAATGCACTTGAGAATGTAAAAACAATGTATATATCCTCAAAGAACTGCAATTGTAAATGCATTATCGAGTAGATAAACAAAATACAGCTGGAATTTACATGAGATTTATAAAATGCATCTGTGAGTGCATAATAAATTTGCATATAATAATGACAATTTGAATTTCTACAATAAAATCATAATTTAATGAACCTGAGAATGTAAAAACAATGTCTATAGTCCCAAAATTCTGTAATTGTAAATGCATTATCGAGTAGATAGACAAAATACAGCTGGTATTTATATCAGATTGTTAAAATGCACCCGTGAGTGCATAAATAATTTGTATATAATAATGACAATTTGAATTTCTCCAATAAAATCCTAATTTAATGCACTTGTGAATGTAACAACAATGTATATATCCTGAATATACTGCAATCGTTATTCGATTTTCGATCATATAACGAAAATACAGCTGGTATTTATATCAGATTGTTAAAATGCTCCTGTGAGTGCATAATAAATTTGCATATAATAATGACAATTTGAATTTCTACAATAAAATCATAATTTAATGAACTTGAGAATGTAAAAACAATGTCTATAGTCCCAAAATTCTGTAATTGTAAATGCATTATCGAGTAGATAGACAAAATACAGCTGGAATTTACATGAAATTTTTAAAATGCACCTGTGAGTGCATAAATAATTTGTATATAATAATGACAATTTGAATTTCTCCAATAAAATCCTAATTTAATGCACTTGTGAATGTAACAACAATGTATATATCCTGAATATACTGCAATCGTTATTCGATTTTCGATCATATAACGAAAATACAGCTGGTATTTATATCAGATTGTTAAACTGCACCTGTGAGTGCATAAATAATTTGTATATAATAATGACAATTTGAATTTCTACAATAAAATCTTAATTTAATGCACTTGAGAATGTAAAAAAATGTATATATCCTCAATATACTGCAATCGTTATTCCTATTTTCGATCATATAAAGAAAATACAGCTGGTATTTATATCAGATTGTTAAATGGCACCTGTAAGTGCATAATATATTTGTATATAATAATGGCAATTTGAATTTCTACAATAAAATGTTTACTTAATGCACTTGAGAATGTAAAAACAATGTATATAGCCACAAAGAACTGCAACTGTAAATGCATTTTCGAATATTTGAAACAAAATACAGCTGGTATTTATATCAGATTGTTAAAATGCACCTGCGAGTGCATAAATAATTTGTATATAATAATGACAATTTGAATTTCTCCAATAAAATCCTAATTTAATGCACTTGTGAATGTAAAAACAATGTATATATCCTGAATATACTGCAATCGTTATTCCATTTTCGATCATATAAAGAAAATACAGCTGGTATTTATATCAGATTGTGAAAATGCACCTGTGAGTGCATAAATAATTTGCATATAATAATGAAAATTTGAATTTCTACATTAAAATCATAATTTAATGAACTTGAGAATGTAAAAACAATATCTATAGTCCCAAAATTCTACAATTGTAAATGCATTATCGAGTAGATAAACAAAATACAGCTGGTATTTATATCAGATTGTTAAAATGCACCTGTGAGTGTATAAATAATTTGTATATAATAATGAATATTTGAATTTCTACAATAAAATGTTTACTTAATGCACTTGAGAATGTAAAAACAATGTATATATCCTCAAAGAACTGCAACTGTAAATGCATTATCGAGTAGGTAAACAAAATACAGCTGGAATTTACATGAGATTTATAAAATGCACCTGTGAGTGCATAAATAATTTGTATATAATAATGACAATTTGAATTTCTACAATAAAATGTTTACTTAATGCACTTGAGAATGTAAAAACAATGTCTATATCCTCAATATACTGCAATCGTTATTCCATTTTCGATCATATAAAGAAAATACAGCTGGTATTTATATCAGATTGTGAAAATGCACCTGTGAGTGCATAAATAATTTGCATATAATAATGACAATTTGAATTTCTACAATAAAATCATAATTTAATAAACTTGAGAATGTAAAAACAATGTCTATAGTCCCTGAATTCCTCAATTGTAAATGCATTATCGAGTAGATAAATAAAATACAGCTGGAATTTACATGAGATTGTTAAAATGCACCTGTGAGTGTATAAATAATTTGTATATAATAATGAATATTTGAATTTCTACATTAAAATGTTTACTTAATGCACTTGAGAATGTAAAAACAATGTAAATATCCTCAAAGAACTGCAACTGTAAATGCATTATCGAGTAGGTAAACAAAATACAGCTGATATTTATATCAGATTGTTAAATGGCACCTGTAAGTGCAAAATATATTTGTATATAATAATGGCAATTTGAATTTCTACAATAAAATGTTTACTTAATGCACTTGAGAATGTAAAAACAATGTATATAGCCACAAAGAACTGCAATTGTAAATGCATTTTCGAATATTTGAAACAAAATACAGCTGGTATTTATATCAGATTGTTAAAATGCACCTGCGAGTGCATAAATAATTTGTATATAATAATGACAATTTGAATTTCTCCAATAAAATCCTAATTTAATGCACTTGTGAATGTAAAAACAATGTATATATCCTCAAAGAACTGCAACTGTAAATGCATTATCGAGTAGGTAAACAAAATACAGCTGGAATTTACATGAGATTTATAAAATGCACCTGTTAGTGCATAAATAATTTGTATATAATAATGACAATTTGAATTGCTACAATAAAATCTTAATTTAATGCACTTGAATATGTAAAAACAATGTATATATCTTGAATATACTGCAATCGTTATTTCATTTTCGATCATATAAAGAAAATACAGCTGGTATTTATATCAGATTGTGAAAATGCACCTGTGAGTGCATAAATAATTTGCATACAATAATGACAATTTTAATTTCTACATTAAAATCATAATTTAATGAACTTGAGAATGTAAAGACAATGTCTATAGTCCCAAAATTCTACAATTGTAAATGCATTATCGAGTAGATAAACAAAATACAGCTGCAATTTACATGAAATTGTTAAAATGCACCTGTGAGTGCATAAATAATTTGTATATAATAATGACAATTTAAATTTCTACAATAAAATCTTTACTTAATTCACTTGAGAATATAAAAACAATGTATATAGCCTCAAAAAACTGCAATTGTAAATGCATTTTCTAATATTTGAAACATAATACAGCTGGTATTTATATCAGATTGTTAAAATGCACCTGTGAGTGCATAATAAATTTGCATATAATAAAGACAATTTGAATTTCTACAATAAAATGTTTACTTAATGCACTTGAGAATGTAAAAACAATGTATATATCCTCAAAGAACTGCAACTGTAAATGCATTATCGAGTAGGTAAACAAACTACAGCTGGAATTTATATGAGATTTATAAAATGCACCTGTGAGTGCATTATAAATTTGCATATAATAAAGACAATTTGAATTTCTACAATAAAATCATAATTTAAAGAACTTGACAATGTAAAAACAATGTCTATATCCTCAATATACTGCAATGGTTTTTCCATTTTCGATCATATAAAGAAATTACAGCTGGTATTTATATAAGATTGTGAAAATGCACCTGTGAGTGCATGAATAATTTGCATATAATAATGACAATTTGAATTTCTACATTAAAATCATAATTTAATGAACTTGAGAATGTAAAAACAATATCTATAGTCCCAAAATTCTACAATTGTAAATGCATTATCGAGTAGATAAACAAAATACAGCTGGTATTTATATCAGATTGTTAAAATGCACCTGTGAGTGCATAATAAATTTGCATATAATAAAGACAATTTGAATTTCTACAATAAAATGTTTACTTAATGCACTTGAGAATGTAAAAACAATGTATATAGCCTCAAAAAACTGCAATTGTAAATGCATTTTCTAATATTTGAAACATAATACAGCTGGTATTTATATCAGATTGTTAAAATGCACCTGTGAGTGCATAATAAATTTGCATATAATAAAGACAATTTGAATTTCTACATTAAAATCATAATTTAATGAACTTGAGAATGTAAAAAAAATGTCTATAGTCCCAAAATTCTGCAATTGTAAATGCATTATCGAGTAGATAAACAAAATACAGCTGGAATTTACATGAAATTGTTAAAATGCACCTGTGAGTGCATAAATAATTTGTATATGATAATGACAATTTGAATTTCTACAATAAAATGTTTACTTAATGCACTTGAGAATGTAAAAACAATGTATATATCCTCAAAGAACTGCAATTGTAAATGCATTATCGAGTAGATAAACAAAATACAGCTGGAATTTACATGAGATTTATAAAATGCACCTGTGAGTGCATAAATAATTTGTATATAATAATGACAATTTGAATTGCTACAATAAAATCTTAATTTAATGCACTTGAATATGTAAAAACAATGTATATATCTTGAATATACTGCAATCGTTATTTCATTTTCGATCATATAAAGAAAATACAGATGGTATTTATATCAGATTGTTAAAATGCAACTGTGAGTGCATAAATAATTTGTATATAATAATAACAATTTGAATTTCTCCATTCAAATCTTAATTTAATGCACTTGAGAATGTAAAAACAATGTCTATAGTCCCAAAATTCTGCAATTGTAAATGTATTATCGAGTAGATAAACAAAATACAGCTGGAATTTACATGAGATTGTTAAAATGTACCTGTGTGTGCATAAATAATTTGCATATAATAATGACAATTTGAATTTCTACAATAAAATCTTAATTTAATGCACTTGAGAATGTAAAAACAATGTATATATCTTGAATATACTGCAATCGTTATTTCATTTTCGATCATATAAAGAAGATACAGCTGGTATTTATATCAGATTGTTAAAATGTACCTGTGAGTGCATAATATATTTGCATATAATAATGACAATTTGAATTTCTACATTAAAATCATAATTTAATGAACTTGAGAATGTAAAAACAATGTCTATAGTCCCAAAATACTGCAATTGTAAATGCATTATCGAGTAGATAAACAAAATACAGCTGGTACTTATATCAGATTGTTAAAATGCACCTGTGAGTGTATAATATATTTGCATATAATAATGACAATTTGAATTTCTACAATAAAATCTTTACTTAATGCACTTGAGAATGTAAAAACAATATCTATAGTCCCAAAATTCTGCAATTGTAAATGCATTATCGAGTAGATATACAAAATACAGCTGGAATTTACATGAGATTGTTAAAATGTACCTGTGAGTGCATAAATAATTTTTATATAATAATGAAAATTTGAATTTCTACAATAAAATCTTAATTCAATGCACTTGAGAATGTAAAAATAATGTATATATCCACAATATACTACAATCGTTATTCCATTTTCGATCATATAAAGAAAATACAGCTGGTATTAATATCAGATTGTTAAAATGCACCTGTCAGTGCATAATAAATTTGCATATAATAATGACAATTTGAATTTCTACAATAAAATCATAATTTAATGAACTTGAGAATGTAAAAACAATGTCTATTGTCCAAAAATTCTGCAATTGTAAATGCATTATCGAGTAGATAAACAAAATACAGCTGGAATTTACATGAAATTGTTAAAATGCACCTGTGAGTGCATAAATAATTTGTATATAATAATGACAATTTGAATTTCTACAATAAAATGTTTACTTAATGCACTTGAGAATGTAAAAACAATGTATATATCCTCAAAGAACTGCAATTGTAAATGCATTATCGAGTAGATAAACAAAATACAGCTGGAATTTACATGAGATTTATAAAATGCATCTGTGAGTGCATAATAAATTTGCATATAATAATGACAATTTGAATTTCTACAATAAAATCATAATTTAATGAACCTGAGAATGTAAAAACAATGTCTATAGTCCCAAAATTCTGTAATTGTAAATGCATTATCGAGTAGATAGACAAAATACAGCTGGTATTTATATCAGATTGTTAAAATGCACCCGTGAGTGCATAAATAATTTGTATATAATAATGACAATTTGAATTTCTCCAATAAAATCCTAATTTAATGCACTTGTGAATGTAACAACAATGTATATATCCTGAATATACTGCAATCGTTATTCGATTTTCGATCATATAACGAAAATACAGCTGGTATTTATATCAGATTGTTAAAATGCTCCTGTGAGTGCATAATAAATTTGCATATAATAATGACAATTTGAATTTCTACAATAAAATCATAATTTAATGAACTTGAGAATGTAAAAACAATGTCTATAGTCCCAAAATTCTGTAATTGTAAATGCATTATCGAGTAGATAGACAAAATACAGCTGGAATTTACATGAAATTTTTAAAATGCACCTGTGAGTGCATAAATAATTTGTATATAATAATGACAATTTGAATTTCTCCAATAAAATCCTAATTTAATGCACTTGTGAATGTAACAACAATGTATATATCCTGAATATACTGCAATCGTTATTCGATTTTCGATCATATAACGAAAATACAGCTGGTATTTATATCAGATTGTTAAACTGCACCTGTGAGTGCATAAATAATTTGTATATAATAATGACAATTTGAATTTCTACAATAAAATCTTAATTTAATGCACTTGAGAATGTAAAAAAATGTATATATCCTCAATATACTGCAATCGTTATTCCTATTTTCGATCATATAAAGAAAATACAGCTGGTATTTATATCAGATTGTTAAATGGCACCTGTAAGTGCATAATATATTTGTATATAATAATGGCAATTTGAATTTCTACAATAAAATGTTTACTTAATGCACTTGAGAATGTAAAAACAATGTATATAGCCACAAAGAACTGCAACTGTAAATGCATTTTCGAATATTTGAAACAAAATACAGCTGGTATTTATATCAGATTGTTAAAATGCACCTGCGAGTGCATAAATAATTTGTATATAATAATGACAATTTGAATTTCTCCAATAAAATCCTAATTTAATGCACTTGTGAATGTAAAAACAATGTATATATCCTGAATATACTGCAATCGTTATTCCATTTTCGATCATATAAAGAAAATACAGCTGGTATTTATATCAGATTGTGAAAATGCACCTGTGAGTGCATAAATAATTTGCATATAATAATGAAAATTTGAATTTCTACATTAAAATCATAATTTAATGAACTTGAGAATGTAAAAACAATATCTATAGTCCCAAAATTCTACAATTGTAAATGCATTATCGAGTAGATAAACAAAATACAGCTGGTATTTATATCAGATTGTTAAAATGCACCTGTGAGTGTATAAATAATTTGTATATAATAATGAATATTTGAATTTCTACAATAAAATGTTTACTTAATGCACTTGAGAATGTAAAAACAATGTATATATCCTCAAAGAACTGCAACTGTAAATGCATTATCGAGTAGGTAAACAAAATACAGCTGGAATTTACATGAGATTTATAAAATGCACCTGTGAGTGCATAAATAATTTGTATATAATAATGACAATTTGAATTTCTACAATAAAATGTTTACTTAATGCACTTGAGAATGTAAAAACAATGTCTATATCCTCAATATACTGCAATCGTTATTCCATTTTCGATCATATAAAGAAAATACAGCTGGTATTTATATCAGATTGTGAAAATGCACCTGTGAGTGCATAAATAATTTGCATATAATAATGACAATTTGAATTTCTACAATAAAATCATAATTTAATAAACTTGAGAATGTAAAAACAATGTCTATAGTCCCTGAATTCCTCAATTGTAAATGCATTATCGAGTAGATAAATAAAATACAGCTGGAATTTACATGAGATTGTTAAAATGCACCTGTGAGTGTATAAATAATTTGTATATAATAATGAATATTTGAATTTCTACATTAAAATGTTTACTTAATGCACTTGAGAATGTAAAAACAATGTAAATATCCTCAAAGAACTGCAACTGTAAATGCATTATCGAGTAGGTAAACAAAATACAGCTGGTATTTATATCAGATTGTTAAATGGCACCTGTAAGTGCAAAATATATTTGTATATAATAATGGCAATTTGAATTTCTACAATAAAATGTTTACTTAATGCACTTGAGAATGTAAAAACAATGTGTATAGCCACAAAGAACTGCAATTGTAAATGCATTTTCGAATATTTGAAACAAAATACAGCTGGTATTTATATCAGATTGTTAAAATGCACCTGCGAGTGCATAAATAATTTGTATATAATAATGACAATTTGAATTTCTCCAATAAAATCCTAATTTAATGCACTTGTGAATGTAACAACAATGTATATATCCTGAATATACTGCAATCGTTATTCCATTTTCGATCATATAAAGAAAATACAGCTGGTATTTATATCAGATTGTTAAATGGCACCTGTAAGTGCATAATATATTTGTATATAATAATGGCAATTTGAATTTCTACAATAAAATGTTTACTTAATGCACTTGAGAATGTAAAAACAATGTATATAGCCACAAAGAACTGCAATTGTAAATGCATTTTCGAATATTTTAAACAAAATACAGCTGGTATTTATATCAGATTGTTAAAATGCACCTGTGAGTGCATAATAAATTTGCATATAATAAAGACAATTTGAATTTCTACAATAAAATGTTTACTTAATGCACTTGAGAATGTAAAAACAATATATATATCCTCAAAGCTCTGCAACTGTAAATGCATTATCGAGTAGGTAAACAAAATACAGCTGGAATTTACATGAGATTTATAAAATGCACCTGTTAGTGCATAAATAATTTGTATATAATAATGACAATTTGAATTGCTACAATAAAATCTTAATTTAATGCACTTGAATATGTAAAAACAATGTATATATCTTGAATATACTGCAATCGTTATTTCATTTTCGATCATATAAAGAAAATACAGCTGGTATTTATATCAGATTGTGAAAATGCACCTGTGAGTGCATAAATAATTTGCATACAATAATGACAATTTTAATTTCTACATTAAAATCATAATTTAATGAACTTGAGAATGTAAAGACAATGTCTATAGTCCCAAAATTCTACAATTGTAAATGCATTATCGAGTAGATAAACAAAATACAGCTGCAATTTACATGAAATTGTTAAAATGCACCTGTGAGTGCATAAATAATTTGTATATAATAATGACAATTTAAATTTCTACAATAAAATCTTTACTTAATTCACTTGAGAATATAAAAACAATGTATATAGCCTCAAAAAACTGCAATTGTAAATGCATTTTCTAATATTTGAAACATAATACAGCTGGTATTTATATCAGATTGTTAAAATGCACCTGTGAGTGCATAATAAATTTGCATATAATAAAGACAATTTGAATTTCTACAATAAAATGTTTACTTAATGCACTTGAGAATGTAAAAACAATGTATATATCCTCAAAGAACTGCAACTGTAAATGCATTATCGAGTAGGTAAACAAACTACAGCTGGAATTTATATGAGATTTATAAAATGCACCTGTGAGTGCATTATAAATTTGCATATAATAAAGACAATTTGAATTTCTACAATAAAATCATAATTTAAAGAACTTGACAATGTAAAAACAATGTCTATATCCTCAATATACTGCAATGGTTTTTCCATTTTCGATCATATAAAGAAATTACAGCTGGTATTTATATAAGATTGTGAAAATGCACCTGTGAGTGCATGAATAATTTGCATATAATAATGACAATTTGAATTTCTACATTAAAATCATAATTTAATGAACTTGAGAATGTAAAAACAATATCTATAGTCCCAAAATTCTACAATTGTAAATGCATTATCGAGTAGATAAACAAAATACAGCTGGTATTTATATCAGATTGTTAAAATGCACCTGTGAGTGCATAATAAATTTGCATATAATAAAGACAATTTGAATTTCTACAATAAAATGTTTACTTAATGCACTTGAGAATGTAAAAACAATGTATATAGCCTCAAAAAACTGCAATTGTAAATGCATTTTCTAATATTTGAAACATAATACAGCTGGTATTTATATCAGATTGTTAAAATGCACCTGTGAGTGCATAATAAATTTGCATATAATAAAGACAATTTGAATTTCTACATTAAAATCATAATTTAATGAACTTGAGAATGTAAAAAAAATGTCTATAGTCCCAAAATTCTGCAATTGTAAATGCATTATCGAGTAGATAAACAAAATACAGCTGGAATTTACATGAAATTGTTAAAATGCACCTGTGAGTGCATAAATAATTTGTATATGATAATGACAATTTGAATTTCTA
>JACCHV010000560.1:0-17524 GCA_018907245.1 Eupristina koningsbergeri
ACAAGACGTCTCAACGAACACGAATCGCGCTTATGTCTATGGGACTGGCTTACACGGCTCAAAAACCCCCCAAGGTATGATAACAAGATAAAGATGCCGCGACGTGGGTAATGGCTATGGAACGGTTTGCTCGGTTACATAAAATAAGTCGGATCAAACAGGAGAGTAATTTTAGCGGTTTATTTAGTTCCAATACACGATGACAATTATTCGGCGCGCTTATTAGCTAACGTTACTGGAGCATCGCTGTCTGACGCGTTTAAAACAATTATCCGGCTAGTAGTGCAAATCAAAACAACAATGGTTACAACACCTGCGGCGGCGAATCATGCCGACACAAAGCACTAGCACTTCCCATTGGCCTACAATCGCCTATACGCAACTCACCCAATTCGGCTGAAACAATCACATCTGAATTGGAACTTAAGCAAACATTTATTTTTGGGACCTTGCACTCGGACGGTGGAAACTCACCACTAAACAGCGACTGTCAAACTGGTTAATTGAAGCACCTCGTTAGCAGATCGTTAGGATTAATAATTATCAACGACTCAGACAATGTTTTAATCAAGCTTACGTAGAACTATTTATTATCTAAGGCAAGCTTTCTATGATTATCCTGCAAGTCGATTCAACAGGCGCTGACCTCGACGCACATCCGCTTCTTTGCCGCAGCTAAACCACTCTTTACACGTGAGGAACGCCTGGTAAAGATAGATTTTGAGAACGATCCAGTAGAGTGTAACGCTGATCTGAAACCGCTTCAGTGAGCTTGTTGCACGTCGAATCTCGTATTCGTAGACTGCTTGGTTGCAGCACTTGGCCATCTAAATTTGCTGATTAAGTCCGACCAATTCATAAGAGACCTTACTTCCAAGAACGCATCCGACCGGTACCGAGCTTTCAGCTGGTGCTCGATGGCGCGCAACAGGTCGTTGGTCTTTAGTATCAACAGCATGGAGCGCGGCATTCGTTCAAGCACTAGCAAAATTTGCGGAATCAACGACACCGCAAAATCTCGTATTTCCTTTCTCTAAGAAATGGAAACATTAAGACAACCGTATGTAGAGTAATGCTAACCTCGGCGGCAGTTGGCTTGACTTTAGTGATTCCATGAGTGACAGAGTTCCATGATCTAGCCGTTACGATGCACGCGAAAAGACCGAAAAGCTCGCCGACATTCATCTTTGTGCATAAGCGCACCAGCTCGTCCTTGTCCGCGTTCATTAGCGCCATCCACAACTTGCAGTAGTCCATTCGAAAGTCATCACTCAGCTTCTGAAAAGACTTATCATTTGACTGTTGGTGACGAGTCTACAAATATATTTCTTTAAGTTTTGTTCCAGGAACTTCAGTTCGAGGAGTAATCTGAATGCTATTTCAGGATTGGCTGCTGCTACTGGCGGGCACTAGCCTGCAGGTTGATAGAAGGACATGCAGTTCTTGTGGACTAACTGTATGCAGGCTAGCTAGAATGAAACAGCACAGTCTGCTGGGTCGCGCGCATTCACGTGAGACCACCGCTTACACCCGGGACCGAACCCTACCAGACGGTTTGGCTTTCTTCTAAGCCAACGTCGCTGCCACTTAACTAAGCGCGTCCCAGGGCAGAGCTGCATTTGCATAAAGTTTGGAGAATTTGCATCAACCAAGTCTAAACGACCCTGCTGCGAAGTCATAAAAATCTGCGTTTGAACGCCGGATGAATTTCATTTTTCTAAACTTTAAGTGCTCTACTTCGGCTTTGTGTTTCTTCCCGAGCTCCCAAACAAGCCGACTTCGCAGCGGAAATGACCGAGAAGCAGTTAGTAGTCGAAATTCTAATGGAGGACGGGGACCCACTCGGAGCAACTCCTAACGACAAGCTAATTATTGTCAAAGTCCAGCCTGGAACTCTAGCCGAAGGAAAGCTGAAAGTGAGACGGTTTTTGACTTGTCCCAAACGCTATTTCCACATATTGGGAGACCAGATTCTAAAGCTTAATGACACCCAGGTTCGGGACACAAATCATTTTTTCCACCTTCTTCGTTTTGCGCCCCCGGTAGCCCGGATCACCCTGATTCGGGACGAGAAAAAGGCGGAAGAGTTAGAGGCAAGAGTTCACATCCCACCGGAGCGATTGAAGTACGTCCAGGTAAGGCTTTTTGATTCAAAAGACCAATCTTCATGTTCAGCGCCGTGATGGCTTTGAGTACTTGCTGGTAAAAATCGAGTGGAAACCTGGTGGTCCCAAGCTTGGCTTAGGCATTCGCCACTATCAAAATCGCGTTCTGGTCTCGCGCTGCGACCCGAACACGCTGGCTGCCACCCAAATGAAGATGGGAGACCATATTGTAGATATTGGTGAGCATCAAATGCGTCTTCCACCTTTCATTCAAACAGTTCAGATGGCAATCCAGTTACAGACAAGGACGTTGCGCGCGAGATGCTTCTGAAGTCGCTTCAAACACAGGGGTTCGTCTCGATGGTGATCGAACGTCCCGAGTCAATGGAAGCCAAACACTGGACTCAGACCGCGTTAGCAGCTAATCCCGCCCAACCGCCGTCTGTCGCAATGAATTCGGCGTATACGTTTCACTCAAGCGGAGCACTTTTCAATTCCGATGTCGCGCGAAATCGCTCGCCGTGTAAGCGCCTAAGTTTAAGGATGCGTTTAGGGGGGTGGGCCCCCCAAAATACAAACACAGGGCAGACCGATAAAGCAAGGCATGGGTCCTGCAAAAACAATAGCCTTTGGCCGTTAGGTGCTTATTAATTTCCGGGGATTAGCCCTCTGAGAACATCATAGCAAGCGACAACGAAGGTTGAGTTTGTTTGTGTGATCCTTGCACTCTCTGTTTGCTCCACTTTTCAATGTGTAAAAATTTGCTTCGCCCCTGTTTAGAAAGTAAACTTTTTTGTACTCGCCGGATCGTTGGGGTAGCTTGTCTTCAAATACAACAAATCCACTTACCGAATAAAGACCATGATCTAGTAAGACCAACTTGATTTGCTTATTCTCCTCTCGCACCAAAACATTGCCCGGATGAGGATCGCTGTGAATGAAGCCAAACTTAAAGATCATCTCGCTATATAGTTTCCCAATCATTTTGCAGATCTAAACACAGTAGACGACGGTTAAATTGTGTATAAGGAAGTTACCTCGTGTGTATCAATGCCATGTTCTCGGACATCTTTCAGATCCTTTCATTGAGTGCCTCTCTTCCCAGAATTCCATCGTCAAAACCTTTTTCGGTTTCTCGACGCTACTGTCCAAACGCTCTTTGTGAACTATGCTTAGACATTTTCACCGATGCTTTGAACATAAAACGCTTACAGGTTTCAGCCTTCTTTGTTCTTTCTTGCAAAAAGTCTAACTCATTTATGCGTTTAAATTCCTCTTTGCTTCTTCAACTAGCCACCTTCAAATGAAGGTCTTTGGTGGATAAATACCGCGTGCATTGCTATCGAATCAAAGATAATCTCATTCTGTTGCTATGTCTACTAACGATCGTGCTTTGACTTTTGGATGTTGAATCTTTATCGCAACAGCTTGACCACCATCTCTCAAGCGTGCCTTGTAGACTAAAACAAAATTTCAGCCATAAGAAGATTGAGTTTTACCTTGAGCCAATGACGCTGCTCCACAAGGTTTGTCGTCAAACTCAATAAAACAGTCTTTTAACTATTAACAAATTATCTAAATCTTCTTAAGCAATCACCTCTTTGCCGATGCTTTCGCGGAACACTTGTTGAACTTCTTCGAAATTGCTTTCCGGAGCTTTTGAATGAAGAGTTGCCAAAACAGAGGTGTATTCGTTGGGTAGCAAATATTGAAGTGATGCAATATGTTGGCCAACTTTGATAAAAACACCACCGTTTGCTTTACATAGGTTTAAAATGCGATGCGCTCCTCTGCTGTGACATTCACTCAACTTTGTTAAATAATTTGAATCTGTGTCAGCAGCAGATAAAACAAGTTTGTAGTCAGTCATGATTCGAAACGCCTAAAGATAATAAGCTGAAATCTTAGAATAAGACTTACCGTGGCGCCTGCTCGTAAGAATCTAAGTAAACCAATGTCTGATACAGAGTAGTCATTTTGGCGGATACAAAATAAGCCGGACCCGACACCTGTGCCAACCCTAAAAATAAATTAAGTGGTTTTACTTAGCGTTTGACGTAGCATTAAGTCTGAAAACTCATTTTAAAAGTCCTTTTAAAAATACATTTTGCCACCGACCAATGTCATCGCTTTAGGAGTTGGTCGTGTGTCGAAACTTTATGACTTTTTATGCAATTAATTGCTACCGTAGTTGAAGACTGTTGCAGACACTTTCGTTCTACCTCGGCTTCGTCAACTACGTCGATTTGCATGAAACGATTTTCATTTCAATTATGATATTCGATCATTTAAAGTGAGCTTTTAATGCAATCGTCAAGCAAAGAGCCATGTTTGAATGGATTAATGAGTTCTCATTTGTTACCAGTTTGTCTAGCCTGATAACATTGACCAATGTCTTCGTTGTTTCGGCAATCGTGCCAATATGTCTCATGTTCAACTGTGTTAAAAGAAAACAAGAAGTTAAACCGAAAGTTAATTTAAAAGCCAGTTCTGTTAGTACTCCAAGCTCTCATGTGCCATTGAAGTCTAACAATCCAAACGAATGCTTAGGTAAATCAGTAAAGCAAGATTCAAAGTCACCATGTTTAGTGGGCAAGCCGATAGCACTTGTACACGACGGCAAGAATATACGTAGGCTTTTATGATTGCAGCTTGATTCACGTTGTCATTTAGATCCGAGCGTAAATCTAAATAATGATCAAGAAGAGACGACGGATCTTCGTAGTCTAACATTGCTTGAACAGATTAATACGTAAGTTTTCAACTGTTTTAGTCGATTTAACTTTTTAGGTGCAAACAGCAGAATCTAAGTGAACGTTTGGTTGATCACCAAGCTGGTAAAGTGCCAAACAGGTGTTTTCTGAACAACTTCTTGTCATTGTTTGAAAGTTTAGTGTGCTAATAGCGTCAACTTCAATCTTGACAAGGAATCTTGAAAGTCCAGCGATGACGAGAGCGTCAGTGTTAAAAGCATCAGCTGGAATACAAGTACTAGCTGCGAAACAAACCACACCAATGACACAAACACCGGGAGCAGCACAAGCGCCAACGGCGGCGCAATTACAAACTCAACTAAATTTTACAACACCCAACACCACTGCACAAGTCAAGAATTATGATTTCAACGAATCTGCCTACTTCAGTTAAACACTTTTTGTTTCGCGTCTTCATTCATTTTTTTATTGAAACAACGCCGTAGCCTTTAGTTATTCTTGGTACAGATTTGTGCCGCATTAATTCCATTGAAGTGGAATTCCTCGTTGTCAAAACCAGCATTTAACGGGGCCTACTCCTTGTTTTGTTGATTCAAATGGACGGCTACAATGCTGAGGTGTTGAACGAGTCGGAGTTGAATGAAAGACTCAATGCTCAGATTCAGGCGACTATGCGTGTTGAGAATGATTTGGCAGCGCTTATGAAGCAGCGCGATCAGAGCAAGCAGAAGGCGAAACAGATCGACTGCTTCAAAGACGGGTAAACACTATACGAATTATAATTTGAAGCGATTGTTTAGAAATAAGTTTGTAGTTATCGAAACCATCAAAAAGTTGGTCGACACCAACTCGCACCTCACTTCCGACATTTGCGAAGTAACCGAAAAGATTCTCTTAGCCAGCAAAGCTGATCCACAGCAGAGTGCACGTGAGTGGAGTGATCGTGTGGATAAGCTTCGTGCTCAAAATCAGGCTTTGCATTTGGAGCGACAAGCCAAAGAGGTGGTTTATGATTATCTCCTAGGCAACATTGGTCTACCAAAACGACAGCTACGAATTGTAAGCAATTGTGAAGTAGCCAAGGACTTGTTTCACATAGACCGACCAAGTCTGAGTAAATAAAAATCTGAAGCAATTTATTTGTTTGGCAAGCCTAGGTCCAACGAGGCAACTTAAAAAGTGGTGTTGTTTGTGCTCTCGTTTTAAACAATGAAAGAAACTGAGGAGTTTGCATCTACGAGCCGGAAGTCGCTAATTTTGAGTGTCTACCGCAGTATAGAAGTTTTACCAGACATTTTACCAGTCCAATCTGAGTTAAATGCCCCCGAACGTCGTCATAGAAGTTCTCGAGCAGTCCGATTATGATCAAGTTTTTGATTTTATGCAGCAGTTTCCGTATCAAGAGCCCTCACGGAGTGCTTTGGGTACTACAGCTGAAGAAAGCTTTGATTTCTACAAAGATCTCACCGCGTCTGGTTTTAAAGACGTCGGTACTTCGCTGGCTGTACGAAATGCAAGTGGCGAGTTGATTGGAATCGCCTTAAATGAGGTGTACAACTACGACAACTTGCCCAAGTCGGTTCCAGTGGACAAACGAGACTTTACAAACGGTGGGTTTAAGTCAGCTGACGTTATCTGGATTGTTTTAGAAATAAACACCGGTATGTATCCAAACCGAAACAGCAACCGTCTCATCACATTCATCGACCATGTTGAAGCCGGTTGTTTCACCCATGTTTCACCAGCTAGTCGCGTCTTCAAGTGCAATATCTTGTGCATAAGACGCGATTACTACAGGTAAGCTGCTGCCAAGCCTTGTACATCCAACGCTCAAAGACAGTCAAACTCTAAATATGCACAACTTTTTGAGCCATAACAGGCTTCATCACGTTCGTAGCTGTAAACCCAAGGGTCTTTCTTTTTCTTTGGTATACAGACAACCAAACGCTTGACAAGCTGTAAAGCAACAATTATGTAAAGATTCAAAATCACCCTAACACTGGACGAACACCTGCAAACTTGTTCACAAATCAAATAAAGTTGGCAACCCTGCGATCCTGCAAGCCAGTCGAACAACTCAGCCTGGGAATTCGTTCAACAATCTGCAGAAGCAATTGACGATCACTGCTTGAATGACCTGCAACGATTCTTTTACAAGAAGCAGGCCTCGACCATAAAAGTCTTCATCATTAAGCAAATTTGTAAGGTCTTAAAGACATGTTTGTCCGAATGATTTTACCAGTGTTTGTTTCAAGAAGTCGTACAATGAAATTCAAAACCAGCTGGACACGGCTGACGCAATTGAATTTGTAGTGTTTAATTACCGCTATTTTTAATGCAGCTGGTCCATAGAAGCACTATGTCTTCTGTAGATCTAAAAGGTAAAACCTATTAGTAACAGCAACCATCTCTGCAAGCCTTTGAGTTGCTCCTCTTTACAGTCAATCTTCCAAATCACAGCAAACCTTGACAGCTACTTCATAAACTTGGGATTTCAAATTAAAATTGCACAATCCTCAAAATCAGCGTTTTAAAATTCTTATTTCGTGGCGCATAGAAACTAGTTTTCAAAATAAGACCGAGAATTCGTGACACTAGTTTGAATAATATCTTGTCCTTGCGCAATTTGACCTGTAAATTGAGTGCAGCAGAGCTGTGCAAATCGATTCCGCTGGCTATAAGCTTGCGTCATAATGCCAAAAGTTGCTTGCGTCATGTCCTGACTGGAACTTGCAACGCAAGCTGCAAGCAACGTTCTTTTAAGTGTTGGGGTTGTGTGCTGAGCTCTAGTACAAGTAGTGGGAGATTTGTCAAAGCATGTCTGAGGCAATACCGTACAGCACGCGCAACGCAATCAGAGGAAACCGTACAATGGTAAGATTTTAAAGTTTTGCATAAAGTTTCGATAGAAACTGGCGCTGCACTCAAAAACGATTCTCTTTTCTTCCATTTGAAAACAGAATGGTTTTTCGTTTTGAGCATCTAAGAGATCATAGAGAACACTGTAAACAAGTTTATTTCTTCAATCATCTTATTTTGATTATTGTTTCGCACAATCTGACCAAAAATTAAATTTTTATTTTTTTGTTTTATGAACAATTTTTAACCTTTTTTCTTTTTGTGCCTTCAAAACTTGCTTTCATTCTTCAACTTGACGTCGTGAAGTTGGACAAGATAAAGTTTGACGTCTTAATACACCATCATTGAATGATGACTTTTAAAAGTACATATGGTTTGAGACAAGAAACAGATTTTGGCGGAGTTACGATTGTCAAAGACGATAAAAATTACAAGACATCAAGATAGAAGTTGTGGAGATATCGTGTGTAGAGTGGAATTTGAAAAACATTCTGCATGTCGAAGTTGTGTCATTAGGCCTAAATTTTACTACTAACGGTTAGGTAAAATCTAAGATAAGCTAAAAACTATCCAGCTTTGATTTGTGGAAGTTGCACAGACCAACTAAACAATCTCAAATTTAAAATTGTTAAAAAAAACCTAAAAGAGCTTAGAAGGAATCGAGTGAAATCGAAATGTTGACGTTCACAACTTTTAGTTTTGATAGTCGTATTCGATTCTGACTTGTTTCCAGTTAATAAAGTACTTTGCGCGGTCGCCGACTCAGATTGTTTGAACAAGTGAAGCAGGCGTGACTAGAAGTTGTTCCATTCAAAATCCAGTAGACGCTACTTCAACCGAATTCACCGAATTCGCGTGCTTGTGCCGAAAGCGGATAGTTTCACTTGAAGGAAATTGTCGCCCGAATCATAATTAAAATAAACAGAAAAGCTTCAAATAAATTTAACGGGGTTGAAAAGGCTAGCTAGAACACAAGAAGTGCTAGCAAGCACAGAATCCTCCAAGACAAGTCAACAAATCACACTCTTCAGAACTTAGCTGACTGTTTTTCCTCTGCAGAGACGCAGATTGATCGCGTCCCAATGGGGCTTTTATAGGTCGCCTTTAATACTTGCACATCAGTGGCAACATTTTCGATAATAATTTTTATTTTAAACAGTAGTTTTTTTTTTTTGACAAATCTAGTAATGCAACTAAACAGAGTAACAAAACGGGCATACTATTCGCGACCCCACGTCATTTTAAGTTCTTAAGCTAATTCCAATTTCTGTCCTCTCTGTTTCGCTTTTCAAGAAAAATCTAAACTGCTTTAACGTCCAAAGACGTTCTTTTGCGTTTTTGTTTTAAAGATGCTTTGCGGTTTACACAACTTGTACTCTAGACCACTGTATTGTGTTGTTCTTAATAAGACACGGTTTATTAATTTTTAAATCGCTGTGTATTGTTTGAAACAATCATTGTATTAAAGAAAGTATCTAAAAGTTCTTTGATAAACAACGATTGTTACAAACAAGAGCATTGAAAGAGTAATTTTTAACTCTTTGGATAAACTGTTTTGATTGGGAAGTTCTAGGGAGAAATCGATTTTAACTAGCGAACGAAGTTTTAAAGCATTATTTTATCCGCTAGCACTTTGAATTTCTAGGTAAAAGAAGGGTCAAAATGGCGCATTTATTCTGGCGGTACAATTGCTAACAGGATTTTAATAATTTCAACAAATAAAAACCCGTTTTGAACTCATATTCTACTTTACAGCCTGCATCATCACTTCAGCGCGAGGAGGGAGCAACTCAAGGCTGCCAGGGCTAGCTACTTCACTGACGGGCGGCCACCCCGTAGGTCGACGGAGGACGTGCTGGTCTTCGCGAGACACAGCTGAAAACAGCAAAGCCTCGATTGATACGCGCTGCATTCACCTTGAGACAACTGGACGCAGCTGAATTTGACTCTACTGCGCAGTCTGCTCTTTTTTTTGTATGATTCAAGGCGAAACACTTCTAAAAACCGCTTAACTAAGCACGTCTTGCTTTCAACTGTATTAAAACAAAAAAAGCTATATTTAAAAAATTTTAACTTTGATCAATTGAAAAAGTTTTGGTTAGGTTTGAAAGTTCGCAAGTAAATGAGAACTCATGCAGCGAACGCCTGCGAAACAAGCAGTGACAAGAACAGAAGACTGTTTGTCAGCTTATTCTTGTTTCAAAGGTTTTTTAGTCCTTCTCTTTACTTTTGTTTCTATTCACAGTCAGGAGGAATCCAACAATTTTGATTATAAAACCGACACGTGTTTAAGAGCCCGTAATTTTTACAACAGAAGGGGATGCGTACACAAGAACAAAGTCCTATTTGTTCCATCAGATTTAAAGCTGATTTTGCGGGTAAATCCAAAAATACTACAGAATTTGAAGTGCACGCAATCTGTATTCCTATCTTAAAGTGTATCTTCCGGGAACATAACGTCTTAACGATTCTGTATAGTCGGTGCTTTCTTGTAAAGTTACTCAAAAACAAACTCCATTGTAAAATCAAAGCTCTACAATTGCAGCTCTCGAACGAGATTTGTGCATTTTTACAACAAATATAAAAATGTTTTTCTGTTAGAAAAAATTGCAAAATAGGAACTTAAAAATTTTTATAAATTAAATTTTTAAAACAAAAATTGTTTTTGTCTGTAAGCTTTGAACAATCAAGTATTTATTTTAAATGACCTTTAGACAAGGACTTGGATCCCACAGTTGTAAGAGAAGAACCGAATCGAATAGAACTGGCGTGGAGCCCTCGGCTGCCAGTTTTTGAGCCACCCTGCGCGGACTGCTCAATCATCAG
This sequence comes from Eupristina koningsbergeri, assembly GCA_018907245.1. Taxonomy (NCBI): domain Eukaryota; kingdom Metazoa; phylum Arthropoda; class Insecta; order Hymenoptera; family Agaonidae; genus Eupristina; species Eupristina koningsbergeri. The sequence goes on from JACCHV010000560.1 coordinate 10,505, forward strand.
GAGCTGTGGTTTCAAACGGTACGGGTTTGGATACGTACGTGAGTCAGAGCTCTGAATTTCTGGATCAAGAGTACGATGTAATTGGAGACGTTTTTGATGAAAGGGGCAAAAAGTGCACAACAAATTGATGTTGTTGCGATCGTCAATAAACATTGGGGAGAGAGAAAAGAAAGGAAATAGTTTGGTTTGAGTGTTTCTTAGAAACACATCATGTGTAGCGGAATATGTGTGTAAACTTAAAACTTTTTTTTTAAATTTAAAAGATAACTAAGTGGGTAAGAAAGCTGTTTAGTTGCTTAGTTTTGTTCTTATTCTCTATTCTTGGACTCATTGATTAAGTTTTTTAGCACTTTGCAAGGAATCAGTGAGCAGATTTTGTATCTAAAACAAAACAATTGCAATCGTTTGACTAAATTTTTGCGACTATTTGGATTGCTTACAAAGTTAGATGTTGACAAGTTTTAGACTTAATAGGAGGTATTTTGCGCAACTTATAATCGGGAGAAATGATTGCTATCCAAGCTCGTTTTTTGTCGCTGTTTAGATTTTTGTGCAAAAAAAGTTTTGCAAAATTTCTTGAATTTTTTTCCTTAAATCAATCCTTGTTTTATTGTGAGTAGAGAAATTCCCATCTTCTAACAATATTAAAATTCTTTCTCAAGTTAGATATGTGGTTTTTCAAAAATGCATCCGTGTAAGATCTGTTTTCATAATACCAACCCCGATTGTATACTATAAAAAGACGTTGTAGTTAAGCAATAAAAATTATTTTCAAAACTGTTAAATAATTGTCTATTCAGGCAACAACTTACAATCAAACACTTTGATACTAATTACATTCGGATTTTAAACACTGGGGTTCTGTTGGTTGGTAAGTTACGCATATGCGTCAGTACGCTCAAGAAATTTTACAGTTGTTCAGTCAAGGTACAAGCGAAGTTGACTGCAACAAAATTCAAATCTCAAGGACGTGCTTAGGTGACAACGGTGCTCACTTAGGAAGGAAAGAGCTGCACAGTGAGAAGTCCAACTTCAGACACGTGCAGTTTGGTTGGATGAATGTAGACGACCAAGCAGACAGTGTCGCAAGCGGATAGGTTCATAGTCAGGTAAAACAGTGTGGCGGGAGAGATGTAGGATGCTCCAGTAGGAGGGATTAGCGAAACCACCAACTACTAGAAACGATAAATTAACAAAACCATAACCGATCACTACGCTGCGAAGTCCCTTTTTGCTCCGCAGGTTCTTCGCGTCGAAACTCATAGGGTTTCGATTGCAAGGCTGTTTTATCATAATTAGTTTGAGTGCAGCTAGCCTGTGAAAATAGCGGGTCCTTCTGTCGACCTGTGGAGTAAGCGTTCACCAGTGACAGCAACGACTTTGACAGTCTTCAAGTTGCACCTCCTTCAGGCTAAATTCCTAATGCAGAGGTAGAAAAAAGCTTTAATTTGAGCTGAAGAATTAAGTTTTACGGTTGTTTTTAGAAATAATTCTTTTTTATGGGCTGTATTTTCGGTTAATTCACAACTCTTTACAATAAAAAAAATTTCTTTATAAAATACATTTTTAAAAAGAGATTTTTTTCAACTCTTGCATCAGAGGACTTAATCTCAGGAAGAACAATCCAAAGGCTTTCAAGGCGGCCTACTGTCACAGATGACGTAATGTTTCAATAAAGCAGCTATACGTAGGCTAGCTTTGATTGAACAGCGTCGTCCTCTTGGTTGCGCACATTTGCGCGAGAAAACTGCGCGTAGCTGAGGTTTCGTTGCGCAGCTTTCCCTTTCTTAGGCAAACGTTGCCACCAATAAAATAATCACGCTCTCAAAAAGAAGTTTTTGTTAATTAAAATCAACTTTTTAAAATTTTACGTGCTATACAAAAAAATCAAAAACGACAAATATGCGCTGGGGGTAGGCTTTTCAAAACAAAGCTGCATTATCGTTTCGAAGACTAAATAGCTCAAAAAGCGGTCAAAATGAGGGCCTATTTTTGATAGGTTATTGACGCACTACTAAGCAGTATTTTAATAAAGCTAATCAAAGAGTCTTTCGAAATCTACGCTTCTTACCACAACTTTGGATGGAGTTCTAAGGAGACAAAAACCAAATGTCAAAAAGGCGAGGAAGGGGCTTGTTTCCAGATGGATCAACTGGAACCAGCTTGAGCTCTTCATTTTATTGTTTTAAAATTGTTGGATGAAATGAATTTGAACATGGCCTTTGAAAGGCAGCTCTGCAGTAGCACATAAGAGTTTATTCGTTTTGACAATCGCTAGTATCACATTGGCTGCTTCAGAGTTTTAGAACAAATATTGTCAAGCGAATTTGCTTGGAATTTAGCTAGGCTACCAAGAACGACAGCGTTTCCTTTTACAGTCAAAGCTTTTTTTTTGAAGAATCGACGGTAAGATCTGTCTTGAGATAAGAAAAGTACAGTGTTTGTTGGGTGAAAAGTCTTTGTCAACGACTAAACCCTACAACTACTGGCCTTTGTGAAATTGCAGATTTAAACACGTGTTTGCATCTACAGCACTCGATTACAATAATCGATTTGCAAAAAATCAATAACTTTGTTTTTTTTTATAAATTTGTAATTGCTAGACTTAGAACGAACATTTTTCGGTCGACATAACACCGTTGTTGAATAGAATAGCTTGCTTTCCACTTGTAGTAGTGTCTATTCATATACTTGGCATGTAAAAAGCTAAACATTATTTGTCTTGTTTTAACGTGATCAGCACTTATAAAAAAACCTAGTAAATTCATTTGACCGTTAGATTTAAACACTCTGACAAGTCTCTTCAGCGTAAGCTAACTGGAATTTCAGGGAGCAACGATTGAGAGCAGGTTCTGTGTATCTTGTTTCTGCTTTTGAAACATTTATTTATTAATTACTTCAAAAGCCAAGTCCATTTAGTCTCAATTTGATCATAATTCTTATAAAACGCTAAAAACAAGAGCCACAATTGCAAATCCAATCGGAAGACGAGCCCGCGTTCAAAAGCTTGGTCTTGACTGGAAATGTTTGAAAAAATTTGAGTTTGAATTTGCATCAATTAGTTATTTGATGCAATTTTGCAATTCAATTGTGATTTATAATCTTCATCGTCTCGTGTTATTAGCTCGTTCCGTGTAGAATTAGTTCAAACTTGTCTCCATATTTGTCTAGCTTGATTGTATCGTCTACTAGTGGTGTCTCAGACGTAATTTTTGATAAGTCAATGTATTTTCATTTTAAGTGCTCAAAGTTTGTGGTCATAACATTTTGAAAAAATATTGCATCTTACCTGAATTCATCAAAAGCCAAAGGATTGTTAAAATGCAATTGACGCGTTTTTAACAATCTGGTAGCATTCAAGAAAGAGATTTGAATGCTCTTACCTTGAAGAATTTATGATTCAACAATTGGTATCAAAACTTTACTTGTAGTCAAAAAAAACTAAGAAGCCATCCAGACAAGAAAACTTATCTTAATAGTTGTTGTTTCGAATAAAATGCGGAACAGAAAACAACTTAAACGTCTGGTGGTGAGTATGTTGCACTTTGCCCACACGACAAAAATTAAACAGTGGAGACCTGCGCAGACGATGCAAAAAGTTGCACTTATCTGTAAATTTCCCGCCTTTTTTTACTAGACATTCCGTTTCATGTCATTTGTTAGTTGTCAAATTTAAATGACAGAAATACTGACTCGGTGAGAATGGAGGTAAAATTTTGTGTTTAATATTGCTAAAGTTTTTTTAGAATTTTGAGACGGATAGAACTTGCCGAGCTGAAATCGGGGCGATCGGTGGTCTTCTAAACTGCGATCGGATTTTTTTGGGATTCTTTGGCCACAAAAACTGGCAGGCTCCGAAGGGACCGGCAAAGCTTGTCATCGATCAAAGAAAGAACGTGAAGAAAGTAGCTGCCACAAAGCCGAAAAATCTTGGTTCTGAATACGACGACCAGAAACCAAGCACAAGTTCAAACTTCTTTTTGACAGCTGGACAGCTACTAGAAACCGGTATTTCTTTCTAATAAGTTACTATTACTATGCCTCAATTCAGGACCAACCGGCAAATCTGTTTTTAATCTCTCACAACAAGTCGCCAAAGCTCCATCGTTGACACCAAAGCGACGATATCACGTTTTGAATCAAAGTTGGCGGGCTGTGCAGATGATTGAAGCCGAAATCGACTACCTCCGTTCTAAAATTCTTCATCCATTGATGCTACAAAAGGTAAAAGCTACAAACCTTCTTGAACTAGCTTCTTCTGATTGCAGATTCACAGTCGGCAGGAAGAGATCTTGCAAGGTACATCAGAAGAATTAAAGAACGCCATTGGACAAATTTCCAAGAAGTATCAGGATAGACGAACTGTAGGTTCAGGTTTTGGCTGACAGACTTACGTGAAGACATTTAGGAAGTTAACTCGAATTGTTTTCTGCAGATGGAAAGTCTCAGACGACAATTGAATGCCGATGTGGACTTGGAAGAGAAGATCGCGGCCCAACGAACGAGTGAAACGTTAGCGAAACGACTTGAAGAGATCGACAACAAGTTGAAGCAGCTTGGCTGCATCGGACCAAGTAATCCTAATGTGCCTAATCGAGTCGAGTACAAATGTTTTAGACTTTACAATTCCTTCGTCAGAGGTGAGTGTGCAGCCGTCGACTTTGTGCCGAATCGAGTTGGAGAACAAGTTTTCCACATGCATGCTACCTGTACCTCAGCGTCTAGTGTCCTGTGTCAGAGACTCAGAGAAGGACGAATTGCAGAACTTTTTGTTATACTCTCGGATGGGCAACCGAACTGATTGCAATGAGTCTTCGACACGAAAACGATTCAAGATCGAGCACGTAGCGGCGAACATCGACGGCTTAATGGAAGATTTAGAATGTGAGTCAGATGACGAGAATACGTAGTTGTGTTGTAAGGTGATGATCAAGTTGAAACTTAATCTTAATGATTATATAAATTTTAATTAGCTGCAGATGATTCTCAAACTAATGGATCAGATAAATAAGAAGCAAAACAACGAAACTCAAAGTAAGATGGGGAGAGGATTCAACGAAGCCGACTGTTTTCTGTTCTTTATTATGACGATACGAACCGGCCACATACTAGTCACTGTTCAAGCATTTTTAGACAATAAAATACACGATTGCCAGTAAATTTAGATTATTGAGACCGTCAGGTACATACCCCTTGCATATAGAAATTTGGCGGTTAAAAGCGAAATAAAATTTTGGGTCTTTTGTCATCAGTAAATTATTTGGAAACAGAGCTCAGAAGCTTTTTGACGTCTTCGAGTGCCTCGCGGTCTGCGTCGTCTACTGGCTCGACCTTCGAAGCCTGCTTCAGGTATTTTGCCGCGTCGGCCTTGTCTCCTTTAGCATTGTAGCAGCGTCCAATATACAACAAGTTCTCAATCCAGACTCCGGGGCGCAGCTTCTCCACCTGAAAACAATAAATAGCCGCTCTGACTGAGAATCAACTCCACCTCGAGAAAGTCGGCCAGCGCGTCGTCTATTGTTGCCGATGGCGGAGTGGCAAAGAAAGTGTTGGCAATCTTGCGTTCAAACCACGACAGATTAGAGACAGAATATGAAAAGCGTCCTCGCACTAAACGCAACGATACAGTGGTTGGACAGGAATCAAAACTGACTATGAAGCAGCGAATACTCTGTCGGGTTGATCGCAAGTCCTTGTCCAAGTATTCCTTGAAGTTGTACCCCTCTTGGATCTTCTCTTTAGTGCCTAAATAATCCGTTAGTCCGCCCGACAAGACTGCGGCCCATTTCAGGACCATGAAGTTTTTCTGGTCCAGGTTGTATGCCTGCATCGCATACTTGTGCCCTAAAAGCAGACCCGTTGAGGCTGTTGAAAATTAAAAGCACCCACCTTCTAGGATGAGTTCTTTCCGACGCGGGTTCTTCTGATCGAATGCAAGTGCCGTGGTTGTGGCACGAACGGCGCCAAAACGCCACAGGAATCTCCACATTTGTAGGGGGTCTGATTGGTGCAGCTAAACCTAGTGCACTAGAAGAACCATCAAGACCTACTTTTTTGAGAAGCTCACAGCAACGTTCATGTTCGCCCTTCTCGTGCAGGTCGTCGATCTCTTCCATGTTCGTCTAAAATTTCAGGTAAAAATTGGTTGTATTCAGTCCAGATTGGTCAAATCAGAAATAGTCACTATTACAAATAACGTTTCCCTAAATAACGAGTCTTATCACCGTAACTTGCAAGAAAAAAGCTCGTTTAGGGTGGCTTCTCTCTAAGCTTAAGCAACCATTTAAATGCTCAACCAAAGAACGAACACGACAAGGAAAGCGAGAGTTAGGCGGACCGACAACAACCAAACCAGATGCTAATAATCCGAATTCAAAACAGTTAACGAGTTAAAAACATTCAAATTGCTTGACACCAACCAAATATCCGGTCTTCTCGCCATTGCTCTGGCTGGTAATCAAAAGAGTTCTCCCATCGGAAGTGTTCCAGTCTTCGTAGGCGTCCGTAAACTCTCCGCTGGAAGCCAACGAGTTGACTCGACTAGCAAACTGGTAGCAAGGATTGCTCTGTTCATTCAACGAAGATGTGGTAAAACTAATCTGTTGACCGCCACTTTTAGTCTGACTCTCGAGCAAGTTAACACGACTTTTCAAGAAATTCAACTCTTCTCTGAAAACTAACATAACAGATCAGATGCTAATTTAACCTCAACGCACTGCAGTCAAATAGAATTTCGCCGAAACTCTGATGTAGGCGTTTAAATCGCCGGTAAATATAGAAGAAAGCTCCGGACTGCAAAGCAATCGCACTTGCCAAAATGACATTGCTAATTCCTAGTTGTCCAACAAAGTTCGACGACATTAAACGAGGTTAGTCTAGACAGCAAAAAAAGAACAATCAGGCTATTTTAAAATATGCAACATCATCCAGAAGATAGAAACGGCGATGAACCGTCATCAAAGTTGAATCTTATTCACCCGGCGCGCATTAGCTTTATTAGACTTTAAAACAATTGGCAAA
>JACCHV010000561.1:0-11641 GCA_018907245.1 Eupristina koningsbergeri
TAAAAGAACCATGCAAGGTTGTTTTTTAATAATTAAGTGAAAAGAACAAATTATATACTAATTAAATTAAAGCGAAGCAATTTAAGCCTAATGGAGAAACTGTAGGGCAAACAATTACTTAAGCACGCTGGTCAATACAACGTTTGTGATTATCAGAGACACTTAAGAATTAGTTTTTAGACTATACAAAAGTTGCGAAAGTATAATTTTGCTTCTACCTGCTAAAATTTATACAATCATTAGAAAAAAACCATCAAATCAACAAAATCGTTTTTTAGTTTGTTTCTGAGTATCAATAAACTACACAAAACAAATGTATTTTGTGCCCAGTTTTTTGCTTGATGGTAAAAGAAATTAGTTATTTGAAGTGAATAATTATAATAGCGTCGGCTAGTTTATTTTCTAGCCAGAGAAAGTATGTGTTTAACTATAATTTTATTTATATTTTAAGACCATTTCACTTTTCGTACAATGTTAGAAACGACTTTGTATTTTAGCGGAGTTGTTAAGTTAACATTCCAAAAATTTTTAATTTGCTACGACACGCCGTCAAATAGAAATATTTAAACAAAAACGATTTATTTAAATATTAAAACCGTACCTCTTTTGTGCCAGCGCCGCTAATCCATTTGCTGTTCATTGCATCAATCTAAATTATTTTATCTGTAATGTAAATGTTTTGGAAAACACCTGTTTTTAAAACTAATCAACACAAACAACATTACAATGTTGTAAGACAGCCATTAAGCGGTTTTTGACGAATCTTCATTGATGAACTTGGAAATTACGACAACGGTCTGAACTAACTTCAAGTGAAGACAAACTTGGGTAAACCTTGCTTCTGACGAATATGTTGTGAAACGACTTAGATGTAAAATTGAATCCGATCTAAAAAGTAAAAACAAGTTTAGAAATGAAATAAATTGACCTCCAAATTAGAAATTAACTACGTTTAATAACAATAGCCCAAGTAAAATAACTAGCGAGAAACTGCAGAGCGAAAAACTTGGTTCTGCCGAAATTGAAGAAATCATAACTAAAAACTAAAAACTGCGTTTCGAATGTATTTTCGCTAGCATGTTTTCGTGTCAAAACGAAGTAGCTTTTGTCAAATACAGTAGCCAACTTTGACAGCCTTCAAGTTGTTTTGTCTTAAGCCGAATTTTTGATGCAGGGGTAGGAATAACATAATAAAGTCGTCGTGCTAGTTGAGGCTTATCGATACGTAACGAAGTCAAAAAATCGCAAGATCAACAAATTGGAAATCTTAAATGGCAGTTGTTGTTCACACAGCGAAGCTTAGGTTCAAAAAACAACATACAACATGATAGAGAAGGAAATCAAGACATGCACCGCGGTTCATAAACATAAATACACAGCCCTGATTTTGCATGTTGAGGCATGAAGTTGATAATAATGTTAATTCAAAAACTATCCTGTATAGTAGAGAATGCTTCAAAACGGTATTCCAATCGTATAAATAAAGATTTCTCTTTCTTTAGGCCAATTTTTAGTGATGAATTATAATGTAAGTACACCATCCGTTTTTACCTTTTTTATTAAATTTTTATTTTTATTTGTTGGCTTTTTTAGTATTATGCTATATAGAAGGGTCTCTCTCACACAAGACAAGAAGAACAAAACTGAAGCCTACCGCAGTGTTGGCTTAACTTATGAAGAAATTGCAAAGAGATTGAAACGGTCAAGAAACGTTGTTTAGATATTTGCCTCTGGACTCCACAATTATGGCTAGAAAGAACGCAGACGATCTAAGAAGTTGAGCGTACACAGCGAACATGCTATCGCTAGTAAAGCATCAACTTCAACGAAGTCAGCAGCTTGAATCAGCCGTGAACTTGGTTTAGACATTTCTCCAAAAGCTGTTTTGACGGCAAACTACCGGTAATTCAATCTTTGTTAAAGCAGAGACAATAACAATTTCAAAGCTGAATTCGAAACACGGAACTCGAAATCCAAATGACGTGCTTTCATTTTTTATTTGTTTGAGTGGTATACCGTTTCGAAGCAGGCTCTACAAGAAAGGATGGTTCTGAATCATCATTATTACAAACTCCGGGCCAAACTTGCAAAACTAGGAGTTTATCGGTATATGAGCTGCGGTGCATTGGCGATACAACTTTTAACACAAATGTCATGACATCATTGACGTGTCACCACTGGGTTTATTTCGAATGGACATTTCTTTTACATGTCGGCAAAGTTCAAAGTCTTGATAGCTTCGACTAGAATTGTCGATGAATGGTCGGAAGCTTTATTAAAAGAAACATCAAAACACGATTGCTTTGGACGTTGCTGCTTGTTCCCTTATTGAAAGTTCTTCAAGATGTTTTCAAGGCTGGTTTTTGGAAATTAATCTGCCCGACCCTGAAACGCTTTTAATTTAAAACCTATTTAACACAGTTCAGATGGGAATCGTTCCCGGCAGTATGTAAATAGTCAATCTAACTAATCAAGTGGAAATAAATGCCCGCACTCTTCTCGGCATGTTGAACCTTATTATTTTCTGACCACAATCAAGAACATCTTTATCAAAGTAAGACTTGTTCCAAGCAATGAACTTTGTAACAATTGATAAGCGTTTCGAGAAGCAGAAGCTCAGTTTGCAGTCACACTTGGGTGCACTTTCCACTTGTTACATTCTGTCCTGAACCTCGGCAGAAAAACTTCGCCGCAAGTACATCAAGTCTCCAATAGTCTTCTTGGTGAGATCAAACAACTCAATGCTGATGATAAGAGTGCTGTTCAATGAGCTAAATCAAATCGCTTGTCGTTGTTGATAACTGTGTTTATTGATAAAATCAAGTAATCGAATTAATCTTTTCAAATATCAAATTTAATTAGATCTCTAATGTTATAGTCGACACGACATTCAAGCACAACGCCAAAGTTTTGAACTTTTTGTTTGGCAGGACGATCGTGGAGATCCGTTCGAATCATGTAAATCGATAAAAATCCGGTTAAGTTGACAGAGTTTCCCTGTTTGGCTGTTTGGTCAACGCTTGCATCCTGCTGCTTATTGATTTTGGCCACAAGTCGGCCATTCGTTGACAGCTGCGTCTCCCGATTGTCCGTATGGACTTTACTGCGAGCTTTTATCAGTCGCAGCACTGGATGATCCGATAGCGCAGCACAAGATTGGCAACTTCTGCTTGTATAGGTTGGTGCGCTCGCAGTCAAGCGGTTTATTACTTCTATCTTCAAACAACAATTAGTTTGTTTTGATTATTCATCACTGTGCAAACAATTCATTATCCTTTTATTGATTTGAACGTCTTGATTGAATTGCGTAGGTGCGGTCTGCTCTGCAACAACAGGTATAGACGAAGATTACACAGACTTCCGTGACTTATAAAAAACACTTTGCGCTTTATTGCATCTTGTTACAAACTACATATGTTGTGTGCTTTAAACAAAACGGTTTATTGAACTAATGGTAGTTACAATAAATTAGCGCTAATTTGTTTCTTGCATTGTCTAGTGTACCTACTGTTGAATCGCATGTGAACAGTGCGGTTATTTAATATTAATTTAATATTCAGACGACCTGCACTCAATGCATACCTTGATTACTTTGATTCTTCTGATTAGTTCCTGTCAAGCGCACCGCTATCTATTCACCAGCGTCAATATCGGTCATAGTCACCTCTCGTTTGACGGAACTTTGGCCGATGCATTGGTAGAAGCCAAACACGAAGTGGTAAGTTTTGTTATAGCTTTGTTCAACCATTGCCTAGGACTTATTGTCATCCACTGGAAAACTTTGTCAAAGGGAACGGATCCACCTTAGCCAATGTTTCACACTAACATACCCAAGGGCAATCGACAACATCAACGCATTGCTGCGCAGTCGATTCCCTTCTACATGGACGTCTTTGAGAACGACCCCGACATCTTCTCGTTTTCATCGGTAAAGAAAATTAAGGAGTACATCTCGATCTCTTGTTACGGTAAGTGCCAGCTGAGTTCCGTGCATCTATATTGGCTGCAGATGTTCTCAGTGATGCACAGCTGATCAACCAGCTGAGGTCTAAGCGCTACGACGGTGCAGTAGCCGAGTACCTCGATGGATGTTCGCTGATTTTGTTCAAAATAGTTGGGATCAAAAACGTGGCCATAACGTCACCCACTGCCCGGTCAGAGTTCTCAAGAGAACTACTACTGCCGATGTTGCCAAGCTTCGTGCCCAGTATGTCTTTAGCCGTTCTCTTGCATTCGCTTCTTAGACCTCAACAACGCTCCACGCTTCCCGTTGAAGATGTCGTTCATGGAGCGTCTTTTGAATTTCTACTACTGTTTCCGCTCGGTTTACATTGTCGATCCACTTTTGAATGCTATCTTCGACCAGCCGGTAAGCTTGGGCTTTGAAGCTGCAGTTTCAGTTTAGGGACGATTGCGAGGCTCAGTAATTCCTCTCGACTTTCCCAAAACTGCGGAACTCCTAAAAGGAACAATAGGACTGTTTGTCAACACGTATGAGATGTTGGACCTCCCGCGTCCTACTGTATCGAAGGTTTATCACATTGGCGGTATTACAATCAAAGAACCGAGGCAGCTGCAAGAAGTGAATTTTGGGCTTTTTAAACTCAACCTGATTGAAGCCGTTTAGAATCTCTCACAGATTTTCAAGTCAGCACGTAAAGGTGTAGTTCTCCTGTCGTTTGGTTCGATTGTGGACACGAAGCAAATGAACGCCCGAATTCGCAACGCTTTCTTCAAGACTTTCGAGAAGTTCGATGACTATCAGTTTATATGCAAATGCGAGGCGTCAGACACCCAGAAGCCGTCCAATGTCCACACGTTTGACTGGATCGATCAGACGGCAATCTTGAGTACGTTTGTTTTGAACATGCCTTATTTGCTCTTCTTCTTTTAGGCCATCCGCTAACCAAAGCGTTTATTTCACATGTTGGACTGAACTCGCTAAACGAAGCCGCCAAATTCGGAGTTCCATTAATTGCTATTCCCTTCTTCGGCGATCAGACCTACAACTCCGCTATCGTAGAGCATATGGAGATCGGTATTTCGTTGTCAAAGCATAATATTACCGTAGAGACGCTGACTTGGGCGTTGCACAAGGTGCTCGTTGATTCCAGCAAGTACGCGGCGCAAGCGAAGACGGTCGGTCGCATGCTTCGGTCTCAGTTGACGACGCCGACCGAAAGGTTTGTGCATCAAATGGAGTACGCGACCGAATTTGGCGACCAGTTGAATCGACGGAACCTGCCAGATTTGAATATTTTTCTATATTACTCCCTAGATGTAATACTTTTCCTCTTTTTTATCTTTTGTATCGTTTCTACCGTTTCGGTTCTGGTTCTAAAAAGCATACTGTTATGCTCACTAACTAAGCATAAGTCGAAGGCCTCATGAGGCTGTCTTAACGTTTTGTTTTTCTCAACGTGTTGTTTTAATTTGACTTGAAAAGTCGTACTTTTATGACGCTTAAGCTGCCGAGGTCCTGTTAGAACAGGCGTATTTGAGAAGAGATTAAGCCCAAACTTCAAAGAATAAATTCCTTGTAAATGTGGATCTGGTTGGCTAGCAACTGTTTGTGTTCATCGACGACAGCGTTCTGTTTCCCACAACTGTGATGAGGTTCGAAGTTCGAGAATGCACAGCTGGTAACACAGACTTGGCTGCCTCGACATTCGCCGTCGCTTGTTCCAGGCTCGGTTCGTGTTTTGACAGTCGAAGTGCTGCCTCATCGCTCGATTCTTGGGACAATAAAGCCGATTTGCTTCTGAAACAGTGGGCTTGGGCGCATCGACAGCATCCGCGAGATCGTTGAGAAGACGAAATATTCGGAGGTAGGCTTTTGCAATACTTCTATGATTCTCCATTTAGTGGAGTTGCTTTCATCAAAACCAAAGACAGTGACTTGAGGTCGAAAGTGGCCGCCGATCCGATGCAGTCGAGTGCACAGCCAAACACTGGCGTCACATCGAAGTCAATTTAGGGTCGCATTCGTGGCAAAGGCATTCCCATTGCATCGGAAACAACCTCGAAGCTTCTTTCCAGCGCATCTGTTCGAAATTAGGAGTCCTGCATAGCGAGGCTGAAGCCGAGCAAAAAGATGCCTGCAGCACCATCAGCTGCAACCTCCTTGAGTTCACCCGAAGTCCCTTTCTCCAGTCATCTCTGACCGACCAGTTTCTGAACTTACACCTCGTTGGCATTTCGACTCAAGCTCGGGGTCGAAGGAACCGATGAGTTGCGTGGATCAGTACTGTCTGTGTTCTCACATTAAAGGCCGTGCTGCACTCCTGATTACTATCACTTGCGGGTTCTGCTTTGCAGGTGGACAACAAAACGACGTGTTCTTTTCGTGAATTTACTTCCCTTGGGCCGACTAGGACTAGCTATCACTAGTTTGCCATACATGTCGACTCAATCCAGCCGCAAACAATTCGGTGCAGATTCTGCTTTGCGGCTGCTACTGCTCCCGAGCAAACGCCGTGACCACAGAGCCAGACGTTTTCTTGAACCGGAACCTAAAGGACGGAAGTAAAACGGACTACCCTATTTCTAATTACATTCCAAAGAGTCGAGCGTATCTCGACTGTTTGTTTAATAATCAAAAAGCATAAAGAAGGCAGACCTCGCTATCGCACACGACCTTGTAGAGTCCAGTGCTGCTCATGAAACATCAAAGTATTTTGACGTCAGCAAACATTCCAAGACTGATAAAACACGCTGCTCATGAACCCATACAATCGGCAAGGCCAGCTTTCGGCTGCCATTCGACGAATAAAGCGATTTCCAACCGCGCGATCGCACCTTTGCTAACAACCAAGCTTGGCAGTGAAACCGACACATGCTACTGCTTGCGCCGAGCGATACCATCAACAGCAGGTAATGACCAAGAAAGAATTGCAGCGCCTTACTACCCTTAATAACTTAGTTGTGTTTGCGGGAAACGTCGACAACCCACAGCAGCTGATGAACAGTCTAAGCAGCTCTTGTCTCAACATACTGCGAAACAGACAGATGTCAAGCGTCGCTGTTGCACTAAATCTTACAGTTGACCCCGGTAGCGTTAAGCGAATGAGCCAACCTATCTGCTTCGTCACAAGGCGACTACGTCGTTCACATGTGCTGCCTGTCCGGTCAACGAACGCTTCCATTACTTGGCCAAATACGCCCTGCTAAGCTCTTATGCGACGTATAAGTAAAGTTCCCCATATTTTCCTTGCACTTTTACAGAGTGGAAGAGTGTTGCAAACATTGATAACTAGGCTTGACGTCAGTTAGTCCACAAAAACAGCAGGCCCTCTTGTGGGACTTGCAGAGCGACGCTTACCAGCTGCAGTAGTCAGCGCCAACAAAATCAAAGCTGCTTTTCCCTTCAGTCTTTTATTGATTGAGTGAGCACACTAAAGAGGCACTGTTTGATCAGACTTCGAAGCAGCTTCGCAACAACATGTCTTAGGACTGTTAATTTAAAAAATTCCACTGAATTCCAAAATATAAGTGGTTCAAAACATGGAGAAGGCCTTGGTTGGCAAGTGACAAAGCCTCGTGCATCAGAGCTTTTCATGTCGCGCCGGTCAAATTTGTTTTCTATTGCAAGTAAAGCTTCAGAAGTCGAAGCAAGCTCACATGCAAGGGCCTGTTTTGTCTCGAAGCGATGGTTGCTCCATGTGGTGTTTTTGTTGTTTTGCTTTGGGATTGAGAAATCCGATCTGAGTTTTAAACAATTACTTACTTCAAGCGACATGGACACTGCTCTCCTCACAGGTCGAACTTGTATCACTTGCCGTTTGCTCTTTGCGAACTTGGAGCTGCAGAAAGAGCACTATGGCACAAGATGGCATCAGTACAACGCAAAACGCAAAGGCGATGGTTTGCCACCCATTAACAAAGAATGCTTTGAGTCATTAATAAAAGCTCAAGAAGAAGAGGTATGATTCTTTCTAGCGCCTAAGCAGTGATTTTTAGGCTAAAACAGAGGACAAAAAACAACGCAAGAATAAGAAGTTGGTAGTAAACGTCAGTGACGAAGGAGAAGTGCTTGAAGAAGAGAGTGACAAGGAAGACGACGAATTTGTCTATGATGAGACCAAAGTAAGCTTCAGGCACTTGTTTGTACATTGCGTTTAGGCCATTCCTCCGACGGGGTGCTTGTTCTGTTCTGTCTCGTCGAGCAGCTTGACCAAAAATCTGGAACATATGTCAGAAAATCACGGCTTTTTCATCCCCGACTCTGACTATTGTTCCGATGTCGAAGGTTTAATAAGATATTTGGGTAAGCATTTGGTATGTCTTCAGCTTGTATTTGTCCTTTTAGGTGAAAAGATCGGCTGCGGCAACTTTTGTATTCGCTGTAAAAACAAACGTTTCTTCAGTTTGGTCTCTTGTCAGCAGCACATGCGAGATAAGTCGCATTGCACGTTTAGCGTTGATGATGACTGTGTTTATGAGTATCTAGACTTTTACGATTACGGGTGAGACACTGTTCGGCTTCAAATAACATGCTTACTTTAGTAATCTATTAGTCGAGGCAGGTGACGCGAATAACGAAGGCGCAGTCGAGTTGGGCTACACATTGGCTTTGCCGACGGGTGTAAACAGTTGGTCATAGAGAACTGGATGAGTACAACCAAATAATGCAGCGAAGACAGCCGATTGACGAACGTCACAGCAGGCGCTGAAAGACAGATGCAAAAGCTTAAACGAGCTCAGATGAAACAGGTGGTGGATGGAAACACCGGGGAAAAGCGGCTCAGGTGAATGGCCCTTCAACGAGTGCGAGATCTTAGATCAAGGAGAAACCGCTTGTGAAAAGCGATATGCTCGGCGTAAGTTGGGCAGATGAAACAAGCTATGTTAAGAAACCAGGGTCGTGAGACGACCAACAGGAATTTTTGGGGCAAGTTTTGTTGATAGTTTTTTCCGCGGTTCTATTAGAAATTTTATGAACTTAGATAAAGTTTTTTGTGTGTTAAACAATTGTTCGGTCAAAAACTTGCAGATGACAGCTGCTGCTCTCTGTTATGACGTTTTGCGCAAAGGGTAGACACTGAGTTGGCAGAGCTTTGCTGCAGAGTGGTAAGAAGTGATAGGGTCAGCGTTTGTAGATTGCGCAACACGAACAGCAAACTTCCTTCTTTGGTAGCGACAAAAGATCGATTGCGCAGTGCTACCAGACGCGACTATGCTCCACCAATGTATAGGCAGGTTGTCAGTGCTGCGCGAGCAAGTCCACACATTTTTGGAGTCGAAACAATCCTAAAATGTTGTTCGAATTCGGTGGACAGAATCGAGCTGCTTAGCTGTAAACCTACTACTTAACGGTCTAAATAAGTGAAGAGGTGTTTAGTTAAGTAGTGGTGGCGTCTCACTTGGAAAGTGAGAAACCGCGTGCAATCGATTTGGATGAAATATTGAGCGCAAGCGAACTGTGCTCTTTCGTTGCAGCTGTAAGCAAGCAGAGCAACAATCAAAATAAGGGGTGACGCTAGCTTTGGTTCAGAGCTGCTTGACTCGAGCACAACCTTGTTAGGGATGGCCAGCGACACCAAAGCTGAATTTACGGCCGACTTCAAGCGTCCAGTGATTAGGGGATAGGATGGGGATTTCACCATGGAAGTTAATTACGGACGCAGAGCACGAGGCGTGCGGCAAGAGAGTTCGTTGTCGTCTATGCGGATGACATTGCGCCCTGCTCAGGCAAGCTTAAAGATCTGCAAGAGATGCTTGGATCGTTAGCCGCAAGTGCGAACAGAACGCAATCAAAACAAAGTAAACGCTAAGCAGAGGGGTAGCTGGAGGTGCAGCGCTAAGTGGTAGAAGTGCCGAAGGGTCGCACAACTACTGTTATGTGGGTCGAAGGTGCAGATGTCTGCAGACCACAATCAGGAAGCTAGCAGGAGAGCTGGGGCAACGGGGTTGTGTTCGAAAAGACAGAAAAGCTCCTAGAGAACAACCAAGTTCTTTCGTCGATCAAAGCACAAGACTGCACTGCGATGCCCGCGCAAGCGCACTCCTCAATCTGCAAGTTGGGCACGAATTCGGTAGCAGTCCGAGCCAGAAACTGCCCCATAGAGTGGAGATTGCTTGAGAACGGTGTTCTAGCAAATAAGCTAGAGATTAGTTTCCAAGTCGACTTCGACGTTGCCACATTAGCATAAATACCGTTGCAAGTCCTTATATGAAGTGAGTCTTCACTGTAGTGACAAATGACAAAAGGACTCGTGATCAGCAGCATTACCATCGACTCAACACGACTGGGAAGGGCTTCCGGACGCTTTAAATTGCCGGCTTCTGACTAGAACACGTTTCAAGCAGTCCCTACAAGCAGGATGGCTTTCGGATCAAAGTTTTTTGCGGTCAATTTAGCATCATCGTACAGGTCAAGGGTTATTCATGGTTAGGGTACATCGCGGATGTACGAAACTACGCGTCCGACAGGTCGCCACTGTAGGCTTGCAAAGCGTGGGCGCTGGCAATGTCAATGAAAAGACGGCTAGTATGCATTCAACGAGCGACCGGCAACGACGAAACGCTCGGCGGTCTGACGGAAGGCGAGCCGACGCTTCAACGAGGGATCCAAAAAAAGCGCCGTAACAACGCCGTCAAAATGTTCAAGGGTGAAGCAAGCGGTAAGGTGGTGAGCACTGGGCTGCAAGCAAACAGAGCACACGCCGTCAAAGAAGCCACCTGGCAGACAGGAACGACGGTGACCAAACGATGTCAAAGGACAAAAGCAGTAAGGCTCGGCCGGGAAGTAAAGTCGCCGAATGGGTGTGAACGATCGCGGCTGCTCACCAAGCTTGGACTGGTCGGAATCAGTCAGTTCATTTGGTTAGGCACGTAGGTCTGGCTGAGTCGGTGATAAACCGGCAAACAGACTTGTGAAAGCACGGGCCTTCGTCGACTGGGGTTGCAAGCAAAGTCTATGGCCTGTACTCTTAGCAAAGCAACTTGCTCACGCGGACAAGACGTCTTAGGTGCAGAAACAACTTGTCCGCTAATATGACCATCTTCGAGGGGACCGTGGCGACTGTCTTTGGTTTGGACCAACCTTGTTGTGGAAGCAATTTTCGAAACCCAAGTGTCGGCTTCCGATTCCTCCCTCCCCGCAGCAGTTGCTGTTTGCTGGAGGACCAATACTTGGTGCGATGTGTCTTCTGAGTTGAGGTCGGCACAATGCTGCCATGCGATGTTGCAAAGCTCTTTATGGTTCCGTCTCTGCACGACCTGCCCCGCTTTCGACTATTGGAGTAGTTTCGGCACTGGTGGCACGCGTTCTCGTGTAATCCCAACTTCAGTCACGTCTTCGATCTAGCCAGTGACACAAATTTGCATCACGAAGTGCGGCTTTAACCCGGGCAGCTAAGCGCTTGTACATGAAGCTTGTACTAGTGAAAAGACTACCGAGTCCGATTTGGCCGGTGGTGTTGGTTGTTTTTAGATTGGAATTCGACAAAACACTGTTTGATTAATAAATAATTTGATTAGAACTCTGTCACCCCACCCTAGAATTACGCTCCAGTGTGGTCGACCTACGTTTACGCTGGTGTCAGTTGAAAATGGTGACCCTAATTACTGCTTTGTCCACATTCGCTCTTCAAGGTGTCTTTTGTTGGATTTCAACAGCAGATAAACAAAGCTGGCAAGT
>JACCHV010000562.1:0-16688 GCA_018907245.1 Eupristina koningsbergeri
TAGCAGGTAAACTTCATCTATTTTATTAACATTGTTTGAAATAAGCCAAGCAAGTGAATGCAGTCTGACCTTTTAACAGCTCCGTTAAGTTTTGTTTGATTTGTAGTCAAACTTTTTCCAATTGTTAGTCTAAAGTGAGTAAAAAACAACGACTTGGTACAATATTTAAAAATCGACAATCAGATTTTACATTGTTAAATGACTAGGTGCTGGGTCGATTATTTTTGTTTCTGTTTAAATAGCTTTCTTGTAAACTTTCATCATGCTTACTTCTCGACTATTTTGCAACTCCATTCAAAATCTGTTTATCTTTCCGAAAAAACGTATCAAGTCTTTTTGCAGCTTATTGTGCTCAACACCAACACTTACGGTAAAAATTTACCAAAAATCGAACGACACTTAGCGGAACCGCCATGAGTCTTGATTTCGATAATTCAAGGACTAAAGAGAAAATTGCATGCACTCGAATTTTGCGTGAATCGCCAAATTCGAATGCACTACAACAGACTGCGAGCAACAAAGATAATTTATAAGTTGTTTTGCAACATAACATGACATGACCCGCACAAGTCGGTTTGTAAGTAACTAAACCGGTAGCAAACCGTCTTAGTTCGCAATAAGCTGTTGGATAATCGACCCAACTGGATTACCAGTCGCACTTGAGAACCATCAGTTTACTCACAACAAATAGTTTGGCACAATAGCAACTAGCGAAACTCAAGAGCGAAAACTCTTTGTCTCGCGAAAATGCCGGAAATGAAAAGACGACTCAAAAAGTGTCAAACTGCATTCCTAACTCGTTTTCGCTAGCTGTCTTTCGCGTCGAGATTCCACAGGATTTCGATCGCAGCAACAATTTTGCAAGATTCAAAGGTTTTATATAAACCAGCTGATGCTAATCATGTGGAGCTTCAAGCCAAATTGCGAACAATTTTTTTTTTTTGAGTAAGCAATCCGCAAGTAAACTGGGTAGTGCATTTTTTTAAAAAAGGGCTAATTTATAAAAATGTTTTAAAAACTTCGCTTAGTGGCTGAACAAAAATAGTTCAAATCCTTACATAACACATACTTGTTTTTCAGCGCTAAACAACTATTTGTGGAAAGCTTTTCAACTTACAACTGATATGTTTTTTGAAAAACCATATTATTCACACGAGAAGCTAAAAGTTGCACTTAGAAATATTCTTGATTTAGAGATGGAACTTTCTGAAATTGTGAAAAGCGGAGATAAAAAATTAAAAGGTGGTATGGATCCTGCGAATCCGAGGTAAGTTTTGTATGTTAATATCGAATACTATAAAATAGGAGCAAACAACGTCGGTTAAATCCTCATGAAGGCAGCAGTAGTCAACATAATCAAAGTGGAAGCAGTCAATATGATCAAAGTGGAAGTAGCCAGAGTACGCCTAGTCTGGAAAGTAACTCCTACAAACCCTTTTGGGAACTGCAGATGCAATATTTTCCAGTTGTGAGTTTTACTTGACATTGTCTTTAAACTTTGTACCAATTAAACAAACGAAAGTTTAGATAACGTGGACCAATTTTTTTGAAGATAGTTTGTTTCCTAAAGAATTTCTCGATGCACTTAAATTTGGTTTTAACCATCCATTCAACTTGAGAAATTATGAAACGCTAAACAAAATAAGTGATCATCTTGAGACTTATTTACGTGATAGCAATAAAAAAGGGATTTTGGCTGATTACCTAATTTTATGGTTCATGCACATTATAACACCTTCACTAAATAATTTTTTTATTCACAATAAAGCGATATACTTAGGAGCATTAGTTGGACAATTGAAAACATTTACACGACCCGAACATTGTGTTAAACAATTAACAGCTGCATTCCCGTTGTTAACTGATTATTTGTATATAAAAAAGTATTTTACGGAGGTTGATAAAAGCAAAACGACAGCAATAGTTGCTGATTGTGCGCCAGTACTTTAATAAAAGTAAGTTTTTGTTTAAAAATTGAAATTTTATAAGCGCTAAGCATTTAGATGGTTGGTTTAACGACTCGGTTAAAGAATGCAACTATAAAGAGAGCCATTGCCAAACTTGAAAGTATGACGCTGCATATAGGCTCAATTCCTGAGGGCATGAATGGGCCCTTTTTAGACGAATATTATGGTGTCTTAATGCCCGCTCAACGTCGCTTTTCTGGAAAATGTGGTCAATCATGCGAGTGCCTCGAAAAAAAAAAGAGTTAGACGGACTAGTGCTATGATGCAGCAACTCGCGTATTGCTTCCATACAAAGTCAAATTCATAGCGTTCTCAACTCTATTTGGTTGTGGCAAGCAACTTTTTGAACTACTTTTGTAAATTTGTATATTTTTTGAACAAATCAAGCCTTTATTTTAGTCGTTTCGGCCGCTTTTGCTCAGCCACCTATACTTGAGAGCAATCTGATCGAAGCAGTCAGTTATGGTCGTTTAGGCTTTCTTTTGGCACGTGAAATGACTGCAAGTCTAATTCTGTTCATGCTAATTATTTTTTGATTGTTCAGCATATGATCGACCGCACTGGCTCATTGTTTAATGAACAAGGGCAGATTGAAGATTGGTGAGTGTTGCGTAGATAATTCACTGCGATTCGGTCACTTTTGCAGGTGGACTCAAGAAGATAAAAAAAAAGATTTTGATAGACAATTAGCGTTTTTAAAGTATTTTAAAAATATAACGACAATGGGTTTAGTCGAACCAATAAACCACGCTGAAAATTATGCCACAAATCTTGCGGATCAATGTATACTTTTGCTTCGTGTCGTTAATTTCTTTTCTAGCTGGAATGCAAATAGCTCACTTAGCTTATCGAAAATTTAGAGGATTAAGAGTTAATGAAAGAGTTCCTGGATACAACGACACATATGATGACATGCAATCGTTCTTTCTTGCCTTTGGAACTGCAAGTTTTTTTTCCTTGTAAAATTTATGCAAAAATTTTCTTTCCAGATGTTTTGCAACCCGAAGAAGGCAATTGATGATACTGCAGAGAAAAAAAAAATAAGCGCGATTAATTTGTTCCGAGCCAATGCCGTAGCAAAAAATTCTGCCTTTTTTACATCGGCGTTTGGTTGCAGGCTAATATCAGCAATGCATTCTGAACGTGAAACAGTAATTAATTATTGGTGATAAGAAGGGCTAGTAATAACGTTAATAAAAAGTAATACATATATAACAATTCGAAACCAAGTTATAAGCCACCTTGGATAACAGCATTTAGTAAACTGTTATAAAATTTTAAAAGCATCTTTAAGTCATTTGTAAAATACTACACGTTTACTTAAGCAGCTCTTTGTTTTATGAAAGCGACCTTCGTTTAAAGAACAAATAACTTAGTTGTGATTATTACTCAACTAAAGCCTTGGTCGATCAAGTCATTCTCTCTGATTCGCAACCACCCATCAACGGATGCTTTGTGAAGCAACTGTTCCTTAGACTGACATCAGCTACTCATGGCTCATGCGTTCGAGCAAGTTGCACCGACCATCCATTACTGCCAAACACTCGGACGGTGTTGTTCCATCGCTTGACAAGCAAGTTTTCATCTTCGTAACCATGCTTTGTCTTTCAAGCTTCTGCCGAAGATGCTGGTGCAAGAGCACGTCAACGACAATACTTGTGCGCTTGTTTCGTCCAATAGTTATTGTTTAACTTGGGTTGTTTTGCATTATTTGAGTAATGCCGACTTTTGGCCCAATAACAGAAGAATCGAGCGATTATCACAAATAGAAGATCATGCTAATCAAATCAGTTCTAATATATTAGAATGTAAACAAATATTTGAGACTTATATTAAAATTGATTAATTTTTGTCCCGAATAAAATAATCTTTATCTAGTTATCTCCGGTATCATGTAAACTACCGTTTTGTGAAAACTTTCATTTTTTCGTTTAAAATGAAAAAAATATAGGCTTTTTCCGAGAGCTGCCGAAATTCAAGATTGAGTTGGACCACAGTGTAAAAGACGCCCTAGATCATATCAACAGCGTCCAAGCAGCCAGAGCTGTATCTAGACCGACTGTCTAGCGATGGTTCTCAAAGTTTAAAAGAAACCAAGTGGATACTAATTACAAAAAGAGTCCGGTCATCCTCAAAAAATAGACTGAAACGCTGTTGTCACAACTGCCAAAAACCATCCTTCAATGACTACACGCATGCTGGCCGACCATGTTGATTGCTGTCACTCGGTAATCCACGAGATGTTGTGTGCCGCGAACGAGGCTCTTTAATTTCAGCCCATTCAACGCAACTTTCGTAAGGTAAAGGTGGTTGGATGCTTAAGAAACTCACAGAAGCCCCAAGCAAGAGCGAGGCAAGATCGCAAGCAGACTGCTTCGTAGACATCGCCAGGCGTCGTTTTGAAGCAGATTGTGGTTTGAAGCACTGATTGCGCAAAAGAAAGTTCAGAACGCGAGGAGGCCACCAATCTATCACGGAATTCTGCGCTTCAAAAGATCGAAATAGTAC
Source organism: Eupristina koningsbergeri (assembly GCA_018907245.1). Classification (NCBI taxonomy): domain Eukaryota; kingdom Metazoa; phylum Arthropoda; class Insecta; order Hymenoptera; family Agaonidae; genus Eupristina; species Eupristina koningsbergeri. The sequence goes on from JACCHV010000562.1 coordinate 4,476, forward strand.
CGCTAGAGTACTTTGAAACTTGAAAAACAATCGCAGAAAGTGGCTCAAAACAATGACACTACTTTAGCTACTAACTTCTTGATGTCTGGACTAGATTTTATCTAATAAAATCTTAATTCTAAACACGAGTCTCAAACATAATGGACAACCTAATATTTATTCAACCTGTTAAATTAGGCGGATGTATGCTTTGATAACACGGTGTACTAAAAAAATAAGCTTTAAACTGTAATTGCTAAATTAGCATAAAAGCGTTTGGAAAGCAAATAATCTGTTGGGAGCAGTCGGTCGTTGTGGGACACAAAATCGGCATAACTCGGAAAGTATAAATAGTGGGATTTTGCGGAGAAAAGTCAGTCTTATTCAATTGTTTATTAGACCTAAGTGTCATTTCTAATTGCCTATAAACTACCTCTTGTATTGTGATTTGAGATTGCCTAGCGTTATTGGTTTAAAGCGATTGGTTTAGCGCTTACCGACATTAATACACAACATTATCTTTCTGAATTCTAGATTGTATGTTTCAGTTTATTTCGTAGACGCGCATATTATCCAAAACTGATGTAAAAAGCTCTTTAAAGTTTAAATTTAGGTCGAATTACAATTTTGTTTGCCTAATCGCGTCTAACAAAGAAAATTGTTTTGAATTTGTCGTATTCTCATCGCTTAATTAAAATGTTATTTTATTTCTGTTAATTTATTATGAAAATGTTTGTATATTTGTAAGTATAGTTTAAAATTTAATAAAGTTGTCTGCAAAACTTTTGTATACTATTGGTTAGTAACAGCCGTAGTTCAAAAACAGTATTTCATTAGAAAACAAGGTACCCGATGTTTTAAGGATCATGCAGGAAGCGGTCAAACAGTCCATTCCGAAAAAGTGACATATCTTTAATAGCTAATTTTTTATCTTGGCCTGCTTTGTTGAACTGCTAGCGTTCGCTCAATAAGCGGCACGTTAGCTTCAGCACAGCAGGATACTCTTGACTCAAGTGACTGTTGAATGGTACTAGTAATAACCAGTTCCAGCTGTCTTCATTTCCATTAATCGATGGACACGAAGATCTTGTTTGTGACACACGGAATGACGTCTGCAGAGGCGCCGCTTAGTGCTTATGGAGAATTACTTTTTAACTGTTTTTCAAAACAAGTTTTTGAGACAAATTCTGTGTCGTGAACTTTTATTATAACATGTAAACATTAATTTTTAAACGGTTGCACAAAATATGTTCAAATATTATCTTTGTTCAACCCTTCAAAAAGTTATAATTTTTTATTGTTTTAGTGAAACAAAAGCTTGCATTGTGGATTTTGCTTATTTTATTAGAGCTTAATGGGTTGGTCAAAGTTTATACTAATTCGGATCATCTTTTACTATCCTGTTTTTATTAGTGATGCGTTAAAATCGTTTCAACGACCAATTTCACCAGCTATGAAGATGGATGAAACTAGCAACTCATCTAGCAAGTTAAATAATGTAAACCAGTCATTTAATATCACTAATTTAGCGATTTCTAACATAGAGGTGGACGAAAATGGACGCTACATCTCTTTTGTGAAATCTATAAGTGTCAGCAAAAAGGACTGGCCATGTAAAAATTTTTACAAATATGCATGCAATAATTATTATAAGGCTAATAAGGATTTTTCAACTATGGAAGCAATACAAAACAAACTTGACAAACAACAAAATGGTAGGCAAACGTGATTATTTAAATTGATCTTGCATATTTGCTTTTTAGATCTTTTTCTTTATAAGGAATTGCCAGAATCATCAGCGATAGAAAAGATGATTTTATTTCGAGCAAAGTGCGTGAGTGAAACTCTTGAGAACAATGAATTTACACAAGCAAAATTTGCTGAATACTATGCAGTCTGTTTTGCTTTATTAATTAAAGTATTAAAAATTGAAAAAATTTAGCAAATAGGCGGCTGTCCGTTATTTTCAGGTCCTGATTGGTTTGCTGAAAAAAAGTTCGACTTAACACACGCTTTGAAAACAGTAAGCTGTTTGTTAATGTTTGCTCAGCTTTGTTCAGGTTTTCAAACTAACCGGTCAAACAGCATTTATTGATATAAAGCCAGATTTGAAGCTAGATATGGTCTTGTTAATTACAGCGTCACAACTGTTTATGAGCAAGAATCTTTATACTAACAAAGACAGCGTAGCCAATATAGAAGGTTAATTTTATCTATTTTATTAACATTGTTTGAAATAAACCAAGCAAGTGAATGCAGTCTGACCTTTTAACAGCTCCGTTAAGTTTTGTTTGACTTGTAGTCAAACTTTTTCCAATTGTTAGTCTAAAGTGAGTAAAAAACAACGACTTGGTACAATATTTAAAAATCGACAATCAGATTTTGCATCGTTAAATGACTAGGTGGCTGGGTCGATTATTTTTGTTTCTGTTTAAATAGCTTTCTTGTAAACTTTCATCATGCTTACTTCTCGACTATTTTGCAACTCCATTCAAAATCTGTTTATCTTTCCGAAAAAACGTATCAAGTCTTTTTGCAGCTTATTGTGCTCAACACCAACACTTACGGTAAAAATTTACCAAAAATCGAACGACACTTAGCGGAACCGCCATGAGTCTTGATTTCGATAATTCAAGGACTAAAGAGAAAATTGCATGCACTCGAATTTTGCGTGAATCGCCAAATTCGAATGCACTACAACAGACTGCGAGCAACAAAGATAATTTATAAGTTGTTTTGCAACATAACATGACATGACCCGCACAAGTCGGTTTGTAAGTAACTAAACCGGTAGCAAACCGTCTTAGTTCGCAATAAGCTGTTGGATAATCGACCCAACTGGATTACCAGTCGCACTTGAGAACCATCAGTTTACTCACAACAAATAGTTTGGCACAATAGCAACTAGCGAAACTCAAGAGCGAAAACTCTTTGTCTCGCGAAAATGCCGGAAATGAAAAGACGACTCAAAAAGTGTCAAACTGCATTCCTAACTCGTTTTCGCTAGCTGTCTTTCGCGTCGAGATTCCACAGGATTTCGATCGCAGCAACAATTTTGCAAGATTCAAAGGTTTTATATAAACCAGCTGATGCTAATCATGTGGAGCTTCAAGCCAAATTGCGAACAATTTTTTTTTTTTGAGTAAGCAATCCGCAAGTAAACTGGGTAGTGCATTTTTTTAAAAAAGGGCTAATTTATAAAAATGTTTTACAAACTTCGCTTAGTGGCTGAACAAAAATAGTTCAAATCCTTACATAGCACATACTTGTTTTTCAGCGCTAAACAACTATTTGCACAAAATTCAGAAACTTGCGGTTGATTTTTTTTTCGATGACGTCGAATATTCAAGCGAATATATAAGCGCTGAAATTCAAAATATTATTGATTTGGAGAAAAAACTTGCTGATATTTTCAAACGTGGAGATGAAAAATGGATTCGAGATGAGATTTGTACGAATCAGAAGTAAGTTTTGTGTGTTAATATCAAATAATATAAAATAGGAACAAACGACGTCGGTTAAATCCTGATGAAGGCAGCAGTAGTCAACATAGTCAAAGTGGAAGCAGCCAGAATACGTCTAGTCTGGAAAGTAACTCCTACAAACCCTTTTGGGAACTGCAGATGCAATATTTTTCAGTTGTGAGTTTTACTTGACATTGTCTTTAAACTTTGTACCAATTAAACAAACGAAAGTTTAGATAACGTGGACCAATTTTTTTGAAGATAGTTTGTTTCCTAAAGAGTTTATCGAGGCACTTAAATTTGGTTTTAACCATCCATTCAACTTGAAAAATTATGAAACGCTAAATGAAATGAATAATCTTATTGAATCTTATTTACAAGATCCCAAAGCAAAAGGCGTTTTGGCTAATTACATTATTATCTGGTTTATACACATTATAAACCCCTCGTTAAATGATTATTTTATTACCAGCAAACTTACTTTCTTAAAATTTACCAGTGGAGTATCTTCTGAGTTTGATCGATATACTCATTGTACTAAACAATTACAACTGAGATTTTCACTGTTAACTGAATATCTTTATTTAAATGAGTACTTTCCGGAAAATTTCAAAAACAGAGTGCAACAAATGATTATTAACTTGCGCGAGACTTTAAGATCAGTAAGTTTTTGTTAAAAATTAAAGTTTTATAGGCGCTAAACATTTAGCTGATTTTTGCAACGGATACGTTCACAGAGCAGACTAAATTCAAAGCCATTGCTAAACTTGAGAACATGAAGTTGCATATAGGCTCAGTTGATGGAAATAAATCATTGCCTTTTTTAGACGCGTATTACGATATGTTTTTGCCTAATGAGGCTACTTTTCTTGAATTCGGGATAATAATGCGAATGCATCAGAAGAGAAAAATGCTAGAAGGATTGATACTAACTGAAGAAAATCGTACTCTACTCTACAAAATGTCACGTTTATCAGCTACTAAGGCTATGATTGTGGCAAGCAACTACTTGAACTACTTTTGTAAATTTTTGTACTTTTTGAAAAAATTAAGCCTTAATTTTAGTCGTTTCGGCCGCTTTTGCTCAGCCACCTATGTTTGAGTATAATCTAACAATGGCAGTCAATTATGGTCGTTTAGGCTTTTTTTTGGCACATGAAATGACTGCAAGTCTAATTCTGTTCATGCTAATTATTTTTTGATTGTTCAGCATATAATCGACCGCACTGGCTCATTGTTTAATGAACAAGGGCAGATTGAAGATTGGTGAGTGTTGCGTAGATAATTCACTGCAATTTGGTCAGTTTTGCAGGTGGACTCAAGAAGATAAAGTGCAAAATCAAAATAGACAAGTGAAGTTTATGGAGTATTACGAAAAGACATCAAATTCTATCATAGGCAAACCAACGGATATTGTAAAAACGTTACAAGCTAACCTTGCGGATCAATGTATACTTTGGCTTTGTTTCGTTCATTTTATTTTTAGCTGCAATACAAATAACTTACATGTCTTACCGAGGAATAAGGAAGAGAGGACTTAATCCCCAAGTTCCTGGCTACGAAAATAAATACAATGACCTGCAAGCCTTCTTTCTTGGCTTAGCAACTGTAAGTTTTATCCTTGCAAAATTTATGCAAAAATTTTCTTTCCAGTTGCTTTGTGATGCTAAAAAAGACGACGATCCTGATGTTAGAAAAAAAATTATATATCCGCCAAATGCTCTTAGAGTAAACGCTCTTGCAAAAAATTCTGTCTACTTTTCGTCGGTATTCAATTGTAGAGCAACATCAGTGATGTATGCTGATGAGACAAACATAATTCATTACTGGTGATAAAAAAAAGATGATAGTGACTTTGATAAAAAGCAAAATTGATAATGATTTTAAACAACGTTCTAAGCCACTTTGAAGGCTGGCATTAAATAAATTGTTTTAAAATTTTTAAAACGTGTTTAAGTCAACTGTTATGATTTCGTTTATTTCCTCTTATTTCAATTGATCATAAAGGCTGAAAAACAACATTAAATCATTTGCTATGTTTGAGACTCGTGTTTAGAATTAAGATTTTATTAGATAAAATCTAGTCCAGACATCAAGAAGTTAGTAGCTAAAGTAGTGTCATTGTTTTGAGCCACTTTCTGCGATTGTTTTTCAAGTTTCAAAGTACTCTAGCGGTACTATTTCGATCTTTTGAAGCGCAGAATTCCGTGATAGATTGGTGGCCTCCTCGCGTTCTGAACTTTCTTTTGCGCAATCAGTGCTTCAAACCACAATCTGCTTCAAAACGACGCCTGGCGATGTCTACGAAGCAGTCTGCTTGCGATCTTGCCTCGCTCTTGCTTGGGGCTTCTGTGAGTTTCTTAAGCATCCAACCACCTTTACCTTACGAAAGTTGCGTTGAATGGGCTGAAATTAAAGAGCCTCGTTCGCGGCACACAACATCTCGTGGATTACCGAGTGACAGCAATCAACATGGTCGGCCAGCATGCGTGTAGTCATTGAAGGATGGTTTTTGGCAGTTGTGACAACAGCGTTTCAGTCTATTTTTTGAGGATGACCGGACTCTTTTTGTAATTAGTATCCACTTGGTTTCTTTTAAACTTTGAGAACCATCGCTAGACAGTCGGTCTAGATACAGCTCTGGCTGCTTGGACGCTGTTGATATGATCTAGGGCGTCTTTTACACTGTGGTCCAACTCAATCTTGAATTTCGGCAGCTCTCGGAAAAAGCCTATATTTTTTTCATTTTAAACGAAAAAATGAAAGTTTTCACAAAACGGTAGTTTACATGATACCGGAGATAACTAGATAAAGATTATTTTATTCGGGACAAAAATTAATCAATTTTAATATAAGTCTCAAAACATACTGGATGACCTAATAATTTCCATTTACAAACTGCAAACTTGTTTTCGATGTGTAACTGTTTCACTTTGAAAAGCCTTGGCTGATGCAGCATGCTCTCTGTGAGTCTCTTTAGGTTACTCAAATAACGAGCTAACAGTGTAACTTGTGAACTTCTTGAGAAATCGTGCGTAGTTAAGCATTAACTCAATTAGTCGGCTTCTTCTTTTCCAGGTGCGTTCGGCTATCGTTTCGGCGAGCATACCTCATTAGAGTGAATTACCATAGCTAGGTTTCAGTTCGGCTAGATGGTTTCTTTTTATCAAGAAGCTGGTTCCATCTACTAGGAACACTTTCTTATAGTAAGCTTATATAGCTGAGTGTGAACCTCGTTAAGCAGATTGTTCATTTTAAAGTGTATGTTTTTCAAAGAAGAGAGAGTCGCGCATTCGCTGGCTAGTGAATTCAACACCTCTTTGCCTCAGTTGTCTGAACACAGCTTTGTGTCATTGGCTGAGGTAAGTAACTTGAGGCTATCGTGGTTTATTCGAAATTATCGGTCGCTTTGATCGATTCTGTTAAAAGTCGTTTGAAGAGCAGGCATGAACAGAAGAAAGGAGAGTGTATCTTCTTACCGGGCTTTTCTTGACTCAAAGCAGTGATTACGTAGTTAGCGGACGGTTATTGACTTTTCTGTACGCTATCAACTCTTCGTCAATAATTCACTATTTTTCAAGTTTACAAAGATTGCTTACGTATTACGTTGCATTTGTCATGAGTTCCATAACAGTATCACAAATTTTTCGCACATGCGTTATTGACATCAAATCTGTGTGAGCTCTGGGTTTCTATTTTTATCAGTTTATTCGGATGACTCTGTATTGACTTTAATTGTAATAAATTCTAAATTTTAATTTTGCTGCAAAGCAAACCTTAAACTGCAATTATTAAGACGGTACAAAAACACTTGTGCAAACAAATGATCCTTCTGAACCGTAAGCTGCATAATTAAATCAGTTTTGTGGACACACATATTATTTAAAAAAATATAAAACAGCTCTTTCAAGTCCGAATTTAAATCAAATAACAATTATGTTTGCCCAATCGCCTAACGAAGAAAATTGTTTTGAATTTGTGCTTACTCGCTTAATTAAAATTTTATTTTGTTTTTGTTAGTTTATTATGAAAATGTTTGTATATTTGTAAGTATGGTTTGAAATCTAATAAAATTGTCTGCAAGACTTTTGTATACTATTGGTTAGTAACAGCCGTAGTTCAAAAACAGTATTTCATTAGAAAACAAGTTACCCGATGTTTTAAGGATCATGCAGGAAGCGGTCAAACAGTCCATTCCGAAAAAGTGACATATCTTTAATAGCTAATTTTTTATCTTGGCCTGCTTTGTTGAACTGCTAGCGTTCGCTCAATAAGCGGCACGTTAGCTTCAGCACAGCAGGATACTCTTGACTCAAGTGACTGTTGAATGGTACTAGTAATACCCAGTTCCAGCTATCTTCATTTCCATTAATCGATGGACACGAAGGTCTTGTTTGTGACACACGGAATAACGTCTGCAGCGGCGCAGCTTAGTGCTTATGGAGAATTACTTTTTAGCTGTTTTTCAAAACAAGTTTTCGAGACAAATTCTGTATCTTAAATTTTTGTTGTAACAGTTAGAACATTAATTTTTAATTTTTTTTTAATTTAACATTTGAAAGTTAAAACTAAACTGACAAGGGTTTTTTTCACATTTGTAGAACAGATGTTCAAATAATATTCTAATCCAACCCTTTAGCAAAGTTTAGTTTTTTTCGTTTTTTTAGTATAACAAAAGGTTGCATTTGTGAATGTTGCTTATTCCATTAGAACTAAATGTTGTGGTCAAATATTTTACTAATTCGAATCATCTTCTGCTATCTTGTTTTTATTAGTGATGCTTTAAATTCGTCTAAACGTCCGATTTTATCAGCTAAGGAGATAAAGCGAACTTACAGTTCGCCCATCAGGTTAAGTTCTACAAACCAGTCCTTACTTGGTACGAAGAATTTAACCATTTCTAACAAAGCAGACGAAGAGGACGAAGATAAAAAACCTTATGAATCTTTTCAACAAACTTTAAGTATTAGAGGAAACGATTCGCCGTGTAAAGATTTTTATACCTTTTCATGCAAAAGCTACGAAGCTACTCATCCTAACTTTACATTTGCCGAAGCATTGGAAATGAAGCTAAACAGTCAACTAGAAAGTAAGCAAAAATATTATGTTGCATTACTACACTGTGTGATATAATTATAGCGACATCCTTATTTTTGCCATTTAGCGTATGAAATTGCTAATAATGCTAATTCAAAAACTATCCTACCTTTTAGAGAATGCATTAAAACAATATTTCAATCAGCAAAAATCGAAAATTTTCTCGTAGGTCAATTTTTGTGCAATCTTTTATTATTATACACTGATTACATGTTTTTAACTTTATTTCCAAATTCCAAATTAAGACTGTAGTTGTGATTACATCACACAGTGTAAGTACTCCGCTTTAATTGTGTAAATTAAGCATGAAATTGATAACAACTTTTAAAAATTGTCTCATTAAGTAGCGAATCATTAAAAAAAACAATTAATTTCCTAACAAAAAATTTTTAATTTAAAACATCTGGGTTTTTTCTTTGTGTCAACTTTTTTAAGTTACCATGTTAGAATGTGAAGTGCATCCATACTGACTCTTATTTAAATTTCTTATTAGTTTGACTAGAATACCGTCTTAAAGCATGCTCTACGAGACAGAACAGCTTTAAAATCAACGTTACTATCAATTTCATTCTTAAAATGCAGAATAAAGCAGATATACTGATGCAAAGCAGTCATGTTTATACAAATAATTTCAAAATTTTAATTTTCAGATTTTTACATTGAAAATAATAAGTTAGATACACCGGCTAAACAAAAGATGCATGTATTTTGGTACAAGTGCATGACGAGCATGTTTGACTATGACAAAAGCACATCAATGGCAATCGTTCGACACATCTATGTTTGTTTTCTTTTATCATTATAATTAAACACATCATTAGACATACTCTGTTGATTTTGCAAGTCGAGCATGAAATTGATAATTATTTTTATCGAAAAATCATATTTTTTTAGCAAACGTTTTAAAAATGGTATCTTAGTAAAAAAAACTTTAAATTTAAAACATCTGGATTTTTTCGTTGTGTCGAATTTTTTGATTGCTGCATTATTATGGATGCACTACACGTTCCAATTCTTTTTATTAAATTCAAACATTTTTTGTTATTTTAATATTATTTAAAACAAAACAAGTCTTACACAAGATGAAAAGAATCAAATGAAGCACATCGTAATGTTTCAGTTTAGCACTGGAAATAAATGTAACATTAAAACGCGTGCTGTATTTATACTAATGCGGCAACTCGAAAAAATTGTCTAACAGAAAAAAATCGAAATTTCAAATTAAAGTTTTTTTTATTTGGAACAAAAAATGATTCATTTTTATACAAGTCTAAAACATTTGTATTTAATTTAATATAATAAAGTACGTTAGTGTATTAAAAGTATGTAAAATTTGACAACTTTAGGAACTAGGTGGCTCTCCAATCCTGATGGGCATGGATTGGTTTAGGAAAAATGACTTTAGCCTAACAAAAGCTATGAAAGCAGTAAGTTACTCATAAATGTTTGTGAAGCTTCGTTCAGGCATTTACGCGAGTCGGTCAAACACCATTTATTGACGTAACACCTGACAAATAGCAGAAAGATATGGTTTATTGTTAGTTAAACCGCGGGTCAACTGATTCTTGATGAAAAAATATATTTGGGCCAAGGAGACAAACAATAAAAGAAGGTAAACCTTATTTTATATTGTGGCATTTTTTGAGAATAAACCCGAAATCAAATAAGTTAGGACTGCGTCATGGTTCGATCAGGTGTTGTTAAAAGTGTGTCGAATTTTTTCTGTAATTTTTGGTGTGATGAAACATAATTATAAAATGACTTGAAATACACTACTTTATAAAGATGAACAAATTTTTGCGTTGTTAAAGGTTTACTAAGGGCGGTCGGGTCGATTTACAAAAAACATGCAATTATTTGTGTATTTCTACCCATGAAAATACGGTGTGAGACATCGGTATGTGTCCATTCCTTGATTTTGCAAGTTGGGCATGAAGTCGGCAACAATGTCAATTTAAAAACTATCCTATCTTGTAGAGCATGCCTTAAAACGATATTTCTGTTTAAACAAGTGAAAAATTCGAAGTTCTTAAAGATTTTCTTTCCTGTAAGCCTATTTTGGCGGCATTGTATAGATGCACAAGCGCTTACATGTTTTAATTTTTTTATTTGATAACAAATTTTAAGGACTTAAAATTTTTCACTTATTTGAGCAGAATACCGTTTTAAGGCATGTCCTATAAGATAGGATAATTTTTGAATTGACATTATTGCCGATTTCATGCCCAACTTGCAAAATCAAGAGATGGACACATCAATTGCGAACAATGTATTTTGCTTTTAAACCATCGACATGCTTACTCTCGACTATTTTGCAACTCCATTCAAAATCTGTTTATCTTTTCGAAAAAACTTATCAAGTCTTTTTGCAGCTTATTGTGTTCAACACCAACACTTACGGTAAAAATTTACCAAAAATCGAACGACACTTAGCGGAACCGCCATGAGTCTTGATTTCGATAATTCAAGGACTAAAGAGAAAATTGCATGCACTCGAATTTTGCGTGAATCGCCAAATTCGAATGCACTACAACAGACTGCGAGCAACAAAGATAATTTATAAGTTGTTTTGCAACATAACATGACATGACCCGCACAAGTCGGTTTGTAAGTAACTAAACCGGTAGCAAACCGTCTTAGTTCGCAATAAGCTGTTGGATAATCGACCCAACTGGATTACCAGTCGCACTTGAGAACCATCAGTTTACTCACAACAAATAGTTTGGCACAATAGCAACTAGCGAAACTCAAGAGCGAAAACTCTTTGTCTCGCGAAAATGCCGGAAATGAAAAGACGACTCAAAAAGTGTCAAACTGCATTCCTAACTCGTTTTCGCTAGCTGTCTTTCGCGTCGAGATTCCACAGGATTTCGATCGCAGCAACAATTTTGCAAGATTCAAAGGTTTTATATAAACCAGCTGATGCTAATCATGTGGAGCTTCAAGCCAAATTGCGAACAATTTTTTTTTTTGAGTAAGCAATCCGCAAGTAAACTGGGTAGTGCATTTTTTTTAAAAAGTGCTCTCTTTTAAAAAATGTTTTAAAAACGTTTCAGTTATAATTAAATAAAAATAATTTAAGTCCTTGGATAAACTATATTTGTTTTTCAGTACTGGCTGATTATTTAATTAGAACTTACAAGCTTTTGTATTTGTATTTTCAAGGAAAAAATCAGTTTCTCGATGATACTCCTCTAGAAATTGCGATCGAAAATGTTATTAAATTTGAAAGTCAAGTTGCCGATATTTTTAGACGAGGAGATGAAAAATGGGTTGCATGTGAAAACAATTTAGCTCGAAAGTAAGTCGTTTGTTTAAACTTGAAATACTATCAAACATTTGTAGTCGGAGTCACATCCAACAAATAAAGATGACCCTGATCCATACTGTCCAGGTGAAAGCAGTCAAGCTCAACAGCAACAAGGTGAAGGTAGCTTCACTCAACAGCAACAAGCTAAACGTAGAAGCAATCGAAATAATCCAGTTGAAGGTAACAACACTCAACAGCAACAAGCTAGACGTAAACGCACTCGACATAATCCAGTTGAAGGTAGCAGCACTCAACAGCAACAAGCTGGAGGTAGCCACACTCAATACCATCCAGGTGACGAAAGTCAAACTCTACACTATCCAGGTGACGGCAGTCAAACTCTACACCAACCAGGTGACGGCA
>JACCHV010000564.1:0-10482 GCA_018907245.1 Eupristina koningsbergeri
AATTCAAAAAAATAGCATTTAAATAAAATAATTTCGTGATAATTTTAATTTAATTTAAAAATACTGGGTACTGAGAATTGTAATTTTAAAAATATACTTCTACTTTCGAAAACCATACATATTATTTATTTATTTAATTGTATCTAATGTTATAAATGTGAATATACTAGAAATCATTGAAAATTCAAAAAAATAGCATTCAATTAAAATAATTTAATGATAATTTTAATATAATTTGAAAATACTGGGTTCTGAGAATTGTAATTTTAAAAATATACTTCTACTTTCTAAAACCATACATATTATTTATTTATTTAATTGTATCTAATAGTATAAATGTGAATATATTAGAAATCATTGAAAATTCAAAAAAATAGCATTCAAATAAAATAATTTCATGATAATTTTAATATACTGTAGAATTACTGAGTACTGAGAATAGTAATTTTAAAAATATACTTCTACTTTCTAAAACCATACATATTATTTATTTATTTAATTGTATCTAATAGCGTAAATGTGAATATACTAGAAATCATTGAAAATTCAAAAAATAGCATTCAAATAAAATAATTTCGTGATAATTTTAATATAATTAAGAATTACTGGGTACTGAGAATAGTAATTTAAAAACTGTACTTGTACTTTCAAAAACCATACATATTATTTATTTATTTAATTGTATCTAATAGTATGCAGATGCATATACTAGAAATAATTGAAAATTCAAAATAATAGCATTCAATTAAAATAATTTCATGATAATTTTAATATAATTTAAAAATACTGGGTACTGAGAATTGTAATTTTAAAAATATACTTCTACTTTCTAAAACCATACATATTATTTATTTATTTAATTGTATCTAATAGTATAAATGTGAATATAATAGAAATCATTGAAAATTCAAAATAATAGCATTCAATTAAAATAATTTCATTATAATTTTAATATATTTTAACAATACTGGGTACTGAGAACAGTAATTTAAAAACTGTACTTGTACTATGAAAAAACCATACACATTATTTATTTATTTTATTGTATCTAAAAGTATAAATGTGAATATACTAGAAATCATTGAAAATTCAAAAAAATAGCCTTCAATTGAAATAATTTCGTGATAATTTTAATATAATTTAGAATTACTGGGTACTTAGAATAGTAATTTTAAAACTGTACTTGTACTATTAAAAACCATACATATTATTTATTTATTTAATTGTATCTAATAGTATAAATGTGAATATTATAGAAATCATTGAAAATTCAAAATAATAGCATTCAATTAAAATAATTTCATGATAATTTTAATATACTGTAGAATTACTGAGTACTGAGAATAGTAATTTTAAAAATATACTTCTACTTTCTAAAACCATACATATTATTTATTTATTTAATTGTATCTAATAGTATAAATGTGAATATATTAGAAATCATTGAAAATTCAAAAAAATAGCATTCAAATAAAATAATTTCATGATAATTTTAATATACTGTAGAATTACTGAGTACTGAGAATAGTAATTTTAAAAATATACTTCTACTTTCTAAAACCATACATATTATTTATTTATTTAATTGTATCTAATAGTATAAATGTGAATATATTAAAAATCATTGAAAATTCAAAAAAATAGCATTCAAATAAAATAATTTCGTGATAATTTTAATTTAATTTAGAATTACTGGGTACTGAGAATAGTAATATTAAAACTGTACTTGTACTCTGAAAAAACCATACATATTATTTATTTATTTAATTGTATCTAATAGTATAAATGTGAATATAATAGAAATCATTGAAAATTCAAAAAAATAGCAGTCAAATAAAATAATTTCGTGATAATTTTAATATAATTTAGAATTACTGGGTACTGAGAATAGTAATTTTAAAACTGTACTTGTACTATTAAAAACCATACATTTTAATTGTTTATTCAATTGTATCTAATAGTATAAATGTGAATATAATAGAAATCATTGAAAATTCAAAAAATAGCATTCAAATGAAATAATTTTGTGATAATTTGAATATACTTTAGAATTACTGGGTACTGAGAATAGTAATTATAAAACTGTACTTGTACTATTAAAAACCATACATATTATTTATTTATTCAATTGTATCTAATAGTATAAATATGAATATACTAGAAATCATAGAAAATTCAAAAAAATAGGATTCAAATGAAATAATTTAGTGATAATTTTAATATAATTTAGAATTACAGGGTACTAATAATAGTAATTTTAAAACTGTACTTGTACTATTAAAAACCATACATTTTAATTATTTATTTAATTGTATCTAATTGTATAAATGTGAATATAATAGAATCCATTGAAAATTCAAAAAAAATAGCATTCAAATAAAATAATTACATGATAATTTTAATATAATTTAGAAATACTGAGTACTGAGAATAGTAATTTTAAAACTGTACTTGCACTATTAAAAACCATACATTTTAATTATTTATTTAATTGTATCTAATAGTATAAATGTCAATACAATAGAAATCATTGAAAATTCAAAAAAATAGCATTCAAATAAAATAATTTCATGATAATTTTAATATAATTTAGAATTACTGGGTACTGAGAATAGTAATTTTAAAACTGTACTTGTACTATTAAAAACCATACATTTTAATTATTTATTTAATTGTATCTAATAGTATAAATGTGAATACAATAGAAATCATTGAAAATTCAAAAAAATAGCATTCAAATAAAATAATTTCATGATAATTTTAATATAATTTAGAATTACTCGGTACTGAGAATAGTAATTATAAAACTATACTTGTACTATTAAAAACCATACATATTATTTATTTATTCAATTGTATCTAATAGTATAAATATGAATATACTAGAAATCATTGAAAATTCAAAAAAATAGCATTCAAATGAAATAATTTAGTGATAATTTTATTATAATTTAGAATTACAGGGTACTGAGAATTGTAATTTTAAAACTGTACTTGTACTATGAAAAACCATACATATTATTTATTTATTTAATTATATCTAATAGTATAAATGTGAATATACTAGAAATCATTGAAAATTCAAAAAATAGCATTCAAATAAAATAATTTCGTGATAATTTTAATATAATTAAGAATTACTGGGTACTGAGAATTGTAATTTTAAAACTGTACTTGTACTATGAAAAACAATACATATTATTTATTTATTTAATTATATCTAATAGCGTAAATGTGAATATACTAGAAATCATTGAAAATTCAAAAAATAGCATTCAAATAAAATAATTTCGTGATAATTTTAATATAATTAAGAATTACTGGGTACTGAGAATAGTAATTTAAAAACTGTACTTGTACTTTCAAAAACCATACATATTATTTATTTATTTAATTGTATCTAATAGTATGCAGATGCATATACTAGAAATAATTGAAAATTCAAAATAATAGCATTCAATTAAAATAATTTCATGATAATTTTAATATAATTTAAAAATACTGGGTACTGAGAATTGTAATTTTAAAAATATACTTCTACTTTCTAAAACCATACATATTATTTATTTATTTAATTGTATCTAATAGTATAAATGTGAATATAATAGAAATCATTGAAAATTCAAAAAATAGCATTCAATTAAAATAATTTCATTATAATTTTAATATATTTAAAATACTGGGTACTGAGAATAGTAATTTTAAAACTGTACTTGTACTATGAAAAACCATACATATTATTTATTTATTTAATTGTATCTAATAGTATAAATGTGAATATACTAGAAATCATTGAAAATTCAAAAAAATAGCATTCAAATGAAATAATTTCGTGATAATTTTAATATAATTTAGAATTACTGGGTACTTAGAATAGTAATTTTAAAACTGTACTTGTACTATTAAAAACCATACATATTATTTATTTATTTAATTGTATCTAATAGTATAAATGTGAATATACTAGAAATCATTGAAAATTCAAAAAAATAGCATTCAATTAAAATAATTTCATGATAAACTTAATATAATTTATATTACTGGGTACTGAGAATTGTAATTTTAAAAATCTTCTTGTACTTTCAAAAACCGTACATATTATTTATCTATTTAATGATATATATTAGAATAAAGATTAATATACTAGAAATCATTGAAAATTCAAAAAACTAGCTTTCAAATAAAATAATTTCATGTCTATTTTAATAAACTTGAAATTTACTGGGTACTGTGAATAGTATTTTTAAAATTGTACTTGTACTATTAAAAACCATACATATTATTTATTTATGTAATTGTATATAATAGTATAAATGTGAATATACTAGAAATCATTGAAAATTCAAAAAAATTGCATTCAATTTAAATAATATAATTTCGTGATAATTTTAATTTAATTTAAAAATACTGGGTACTGAGAATTGTAATTTTAAAAATATACTTCTACTTTCTAAAACCATACATATTATTTATTTATTTAATTGTATCTAATGTTATAAATGTGAATATACTAGAAATCATTGAAAATTCAAAAAAATTGCATTCAAATGAAATAATTTAGTGATAATTTTAATATAATTTAGAATTACTGGGTACTTAGAATACTAATTTTAAAACTGTACTTGTACTATTAAAAACCATACATTTTATTATTTATTTAATTGTATCTAATTGTATAAATGTGAATATACTAGAAATCATTGAAAATTCAAAATAATAGCATTTAATTAAAATAATTTCATGATAATTTTAATATACTGTAGAATTACTGAGTACTGAGAATAGTAATTTTAAAACTGTACTTGTACTATTAAAAACCATACATATTATTTATTTATTTAATTGTATATATTAGAATAAAGATTAATATACTAGAAATCATTGAAAATTCAAAAAACTAGCTTTCAAATGAAATAATTTAGTGATAATTTTAATATAATTTAGAATTACTGGGTACTTAGAATACTAATTTTAAAACTGTACTTGTACTATTAAAAACCATACATATTATTTATTTATTTAATTGTATCTAATAGTATAAATGTGAATATAATAGAAATCATTGAAAATTCAAAAAAATAGCATTCAATTAAAATAATTTCATGACAATTTTAATATAATATAGAATTACTGAGTACTGAGAAGAGTAAATTAAAAACTGTACGTGTACTTTCAAAAACTAAACATATTATTTATTTATTTAATTGTTTCTAATAGTATACAGATGCATATACTAGAAATCATTGAAAATTCAAAATAATAGCATTCAATTAAAATAATTTCATGATAATTTTAAAATAATTTAAAAATACTGGGTACTGAGAATTGTAATTTTAAAAATATACTTCTACTTTCTAAAACCATACATATTATTTATTTATTTAATTGTATCTAATAGTATAAATGTGAATATAATAGAAATCATTGAAAATTCAAAAAAATAGCATTCAAATAAAATAATTTCGTGATAATTTTAATATAATTTAAAAATACTGGGTACTGAGAATTGTAATTATAAAACTGTACGTGTACTTTCAAAAACTAAACATATTATTTATTTATTTAATTGTTTCTAATAGTATACAGATGCATATACTAGAAATCATTGAAAATTCAAAAAAATTGCATTCAAATGAAATAATTTAGTGATAATTTTAATATAATTTAGAATTACTGAGTACTGAGAATAGTAATTTTAAAACTGTACTTGTACTATGAAAAACCATATATATTATTTATTTATTTAATTGTATCTAATAGTATAAATGTGAATATACTAGAAATCATTGAAAATTCAAAAAAATAGCATTCAAATGAAATAATTTAGTGATAATTTTAATATAATTTAGAATTACTGGGTACTTAGAATACTAATTTTAAAACTGTACTTGTACTATTAAAAACCATACATTTTATTATTTATTTAATTTTATCTAATTGTATAAATGTGAATATAATAGAAATCATTGAAAATTCAAAAAAATAGCATTCAATTAAAATAATTTCATGATAATTTTAATATAATTTAGAATTACTGGGTACTGAGAATTGTAATTTTAAAAATATACTTCTACTTTCTAAAACCATACATATTATTTATTTATTTAATTGTATCTAATGTTATAAATGTGAATATACTAGAAATCATTGAAAATTCAAAAAATAGCATTCAAATGAAATAATTTAGTGATAATTTTAATATAATTTAGAATTACTGGGTACTTAGAATACTAATTTTAAAGCTGTACTTGTACTATGAAAAACCATATATATTATTTAATTATTTAATTGTATCTAATAGTATAATGTGAATATACTAGAAATCATTGAAAATTCAAAAAAATAGCATTCAATTAAATAATTTCATGATAATTTTAATATACTGTAGAATTACTGAGTACTGAGAATAGTAATTTTAAAAATATACTTCTACTTTCTAAAACCATACATATTATTTATTTATTTAATTGTATCTAATAGTATAAATGTGAATATATTAAAAATCATTGAAAATTCAACAAAATAGCATTTAAATAAAATAATTTCATGATAATTTTAATATAATTTAAAAATACTGGGGACTGAGAATTGTAATTTTAAAAATATACTTCTACTTTCTAAAACCATACATATTATTTATTTATTTAATTGTATCTAATAGTATAAATGTGAATATATTAGAAATCATTGAAAATTCAAAAAAATAGCATTCAAATAAAATAATTTCGTGATAATTTTAATTTAATTTTGAATTACTGGGTACTGAGAATAGTAATATTAAAACTGTACTTGTACTCTGAAAAAACCATAAATATTATTTATTTATTTAATTGTATCTAATAGTATAAATGTGAATATAATAGAAATCATTGAAAATTCAAAAAAATAGCATTCAAATGAAATAATTTAGTGATAATTTTAATATAATTTAGAATTACTGGGTACTTAGAATACTAATTTTAAAAATGTACTTGTACTATGAAAAACCATATATATTATTTATTTATTTCATTGTATCTAATAGTATAAATGTGAATATACTAGAAATCATTGAAAATTCCAAAAAATAGCATTCAAATAAAATAATTTCATGATAATTTTAATATAATTTAGAATTACTGAGTACTGAGAATAGTAATTTTAAAAATATACTTCTACTTTCTAAAACCATACATATTATTTATTTATTTAATTGTATCTAATAGTATAAATGTGAATATATTAAAAATCATTGAAAATTCAAAAAAACAGCATTCAATTGAAATAATTTCGTGATAATTTTAATATAATTTAGAATTACTGGGTACTTAGAATAGTAATTTTAAAAATATACTTCTACTTTCTAAAACCATACATATTATTTATTTATTTCATTGTATCTAATAGTATAAATGTGAATATAATAGAAATCATTGAAAATTCAAAAAAATAGCATTCAAATAAAATAATTTCATGATAATTTTAATATACTGTAGAATTACTGAGTACTGAGAATAGTAATTTTAAAAATATACTTCTACTTTCTAAAACCATACATATTATTTATTTATTTCATTGTATCTAATAGTGTAAATGTGAATATACTAGAAATCATTGAAAATTCAAAAAAATAGCATTCAAATGAAATAATTTCCTGATAATTTTAATATACTGTAGAATTACTGAGTACTGAGAATAGTAATTTTAAAAATATACTTCTACTTTCTAAAACCATACATATTATTTATTTATTTCATTGTATCTAATAGTATAAATGTGAATATAATAGAAATCATTGAAAATTCAAAAAAATAGCATTAAAATAAAATAATTTCATGACAATTTTAATATACTGTAGAATTACTGAGTACTGAGAATAGTAATTTTAAAAATATACTTCTACTTTCTAAAACCATACATATTATTTATTTATTTCATTGTATCTAATAGTATAAATGTGAATATACTAGAAATCATTGAAAATTCAAAAAAATAGCATTCAAATGAAATAATTTAGTGATAATTTTAATATAATTTAGAATTACTGAGTACTGAGAATAGTAATTTTAAAACTGTACTTGTACTATGAAAAACCATATATATTATTTATTTATTTAATTGTATCTAATTGTATAAATGTGAATATAATAGAAATCATTGAAAATTCAAAAAAATAGCATTCAATTAAAATAATTTCATGATAATTTTAATATAATTTAGAATTACTGGGTACTGAGAATTGTAATTTTAAAAATATACTTCTACTTTCTAAAACCATACATATTATTTATTTATTTAATTGTATCTAATGTTATAAATGTGAATATACTAGAAATCATTGAAAATTCAAAAAAATAGCATTCAAATAAAATAATTTCATGAGAATTTTAATATAATTTAAAAATACTGGGTACTGAGAATTGTAATTTTAAAAATATACTTCTACTTTCTAAAACCATACATATTATTTATTTATTTAATTGTATTTAATAGTATAAATGTGAATATATTAGAAATCATTGAAAATTCAAAAAAATAGCATTCAAATAAAATAATTTCGTGATAATTTTAATTTAATTTAGAATTACTGGGTACTGAGAATTGTAATTTTAAAAATATACTTCTACTTTCTAAAACCATACATATTATTTATCTATTTAATGATATATATTAGAATAAAGATTAATATACTAGAAATCATTGAAAATTCAGAAAAATAGAATTCAAATAAAATAATTTGTTGATAATTTTAATATACTTTAAAATTATTGGGTACTGTGAATAGTAAATTTAAAACTGTACTTCTACTCTGAAAAAACCATACATATTATTTATTTATTTAATTGTATCTAATAGTATAAATGTGAATATATTAGAAATCATTGAAAATTCAAAAAAATAGCATTCAAATGAAATAATTTAGTGATAATTTTAATATAATTTAGAATTACTGGGTACTTAGAATACTAATTTTAAAACTGTACTTGTACTATTAAAAACCATACATTTTATTATTTATTTAATTGTATCTAATTGTATAAATGTGAATATACTAGAAATCATTGAAAATTCAAAATAATAGCATTCAATTAAAATAATTTAGTGATAATTTTAATATAATTTAGAATTACTGGGTACTTAGAATACTAATTTTAAAACTGTACTTGTCCTATGAAAAACCATACATATTATTTATTTATTTAATTGTATATATTAGAATAAAGATTAATATACTAGAAATCATTGAAAATTCAAAAAACTAGCTTTCAAATGAAATAATTTAGTGATAATTTTAATATAATTTAGAATTACTGGGTACTTAGAATACTAATTTTAAAACTGTACTTGTACTATTAAAAACCATACATATTATTTATTTATTTAATTGTATCTAATAGTATAAATGTGAATATAATAGAAATCATTGAAAATTCAAAAAAATAGCATTCAATTAAAATAATTTCATGACAATTTTAATATAATATAGAATTACTGAGTACTGAGAAGAGTAAATTAAAAACTGTACGTGTACTTTCAAAAACTAAACATATTATTTATTTATTTAATTGTTTCTAATAGTATACAGATGCATATACTAGAAATCATTGAAAATTCAAAATAATAGCATTCAATTAAAATAATTTCATGATAATTTTAAAATAATTTAAAAATACTGGGTACTGAGAATTGTAATTTTAAAAATATACTTCTACTTTCTAAAACCATACATATTATTTATTTATTTAATTGTATCTAACAGTATAAATGTGAATATATTAGAAATCATTGAAAATTCAAAAAAATTGCATTCAAATGAAATAATTTAGTGATAATTTTAATATAATTTAGAATTACTGGGTACTTAGAATACTAATTTTAAAACTGTACTTGTAGTATTAAAAACCATACATTTTATTATTTATTTAATTGTATCTAATTGTATAAATGTGAATATAATAGAAATCATTGAAAAATTCAAAAAAATAGCATTCAATTAAAATAATTTCATGATAATTTTAATATAATTTAGAATTACTGAGTACTGAGAATAGTAATTTTAAAACTGTACTTGTACTATTAAAAACCATACATATTATTTATTTATTTAATTGTATCTAATAGTATAAATGTGAATATAATAGAAATCATTGAAAATTCAAAAAAATAGCATTCAAATAAAATAATTTCATGATAATTTTAATATAATTAAAATTACTGGGTACTGAGAATAGTAATTTTAAAACTGTACTTGTACTTTCAAAAACCATACATATTATTTATTTATTTAATTGTATCTAATAGTATAAATGTGAATATATTAGAAATCATTGAAAATTCAAAAAAATAGCATTCAAATAAAATAATTTAGTGATAATTTTAATATAATTTAGAATTACAGGGTACTGAGAATTGTAATTTTAAAAATATACTTCTACTTTCTAAAACCATACATATTATTTATTTATTTAATTGTATCTAATAGTATAAATGTGAATATATTAG
>JACCHV010000566.1:0-11770 GCA_018907245.1 Eupristina koningsbergeri
TTTTATTTAAATTAAATTGTTCAAATATTTGAAGAGCTGTCTGGAACGCAGAATTTTATAAAAACAATTGATCAAAGCGACTCTTGATCTAGCTTTAATTGTTCTGCCTTTTTTACAGCTTTTTATTTGCAGAACGAAACCAACAACAAATAGTATCAATAATGCCCAAATTGCAGAAGTCATCAATACAAACTCGACAAAAAACTTTAAATTCAAACATTAAAACTGTCCCAAGACCTAGTTCATCCATTAATTTGAAAAGCCGGAATCGACTTTTTAAATTAATTAGGGTGAGGATTGAGATTGCTTTCTGCAGATCCAAATGCCTTGCCGAGTTTAGTGAGATTAGATAAGTATTATTCGAAATGTCGAATTCTTTATTTCATTGACAGCTCCGTAAATATATTCTTTTAATCGTGCTCCAAAATCAAGCTGCTAAAGAATTTAAACTTTGAAGATTTAGTGGAGCCCTTGTGTTTAATCTAAACAGACTTCAATTTTTTAAACACTTGGATTTTAAATAATTTCCAAAGCTCCTCTAAATCGATTCAAACAAGCTTGCAACTTTAAAAACAAGCGTGGAAAAAAGTGAAATCGATAACGGCACTTTTATACGAACCAACCACATTGGTGTAAACCAAAAAAGCAAAGGAACCCGTTTGCTCGGCAAGTGTAACAACTTTCCGGGTGATGTTTACGAGCAGTGCAAAACTGGACTGCAACTCCGGCTAGTTTGGCTCGAATAGCGCACAAAACAGTTTAGCGCGCTTTCATACCTACAAGTGCCTTACGAGCTCGAGATTTAAAGGAAATTTTAGCGTTTCAAGAAACTCAAAGAGATGGCAAAAAACTTCAAAACTTTATTGGTGGAACGGTTTATTTTAATGTAGACTTTTCAAAAAACTATCCTTTAATTGTCTTCAGCTTTTAAAAGCATTCTGGTTCGCTCTGGATTAATTGCATACCCTCCTGCTATTGTAAAAAACAGGCCATAACCTCCGCCAAATTGCTGTGGCACGTATTCGCCGTTTAGGGACGCTAAGCTGCAGTATCGTGTCCACCAGCCACTATAACGCTTAAGTGTCAGTCTTGATTTGAAAAGGTTCAGACCCAAGACGATATTTCAATTGACACTTTGGCATCGGATCATTCAGCCGGTCGACTGTTGAAAACTTGATTCCGTCCGAGTAAGTCAAATCATACCAGCCGGTCGAAGCATTACCTTTCAAAGGCTTCGAAATGTGCAAGGTAAAATCTGTTGCTTCGTCTCCAAGCTGCAAATAACCGGTCTTCAATCGTCTTTAAATGAAACTTCATTAGTGAAAACTGGCTCTACCGCTGCCGTTTTCACTGTCGCCAAAAATTTTACCTGGAACAGATAGTCTGAGGTATAAAAATCATTGGTATGAGTGCTGTTTGGATTTCGATCATTATACAATTCGATTCGAAGTGTTGTATTTTTGTCGGGATATTGATTGCTGAGCAAGTGGATAAGTTGGTTGCCGACGTAGAAATTTGATTTCTGAGTTTATTTGTATCAAGCAATCTTCTGTAATATCTTACCTCGCCAATCTCACCAAAGCCCCACTTATAGTCTTCCCACAGACGATTCCAGAACGGCTCAGTGCTATCACAACGTTGCTGGATGATAGTCCATCCGCCGCCGTCTAGCTTTTGATCACACAATACTTGATAATGTTTCTCATCAATTTGAATTTCGTAAACTCCGGTGTCGTGTTTGCCCTGATCCAGCAGTGTTTTGCAGTCTTCAACTGGCTAAATATGTCTGTCTTCAATGACTCAAAAAGTCCAAAACCTACACTCTTGGGCTTCAAGAAGTGCTGGCCAGCGATTCCGATAACTAACTTAAAGAGTAGAACAGAAACAAGCATTTGCAAATAAGATGTAGTCTCACGATGCTGTTAAATTTTGAACGTCGCAGGCAAGCGGGTTCTGTTTGTTTAAGGATTGCGCAGCGTCAGGCTTGTGGGTAAAAATCAAATCAGATTTATGCGAAAAAACTGCGCGAAAAATTTATTCTTTTGGTTAAAAAGCAGCTTTCACCGGTGAATTAAGAACGTTGATCTCGCAACATCATACGTGTCCACTTTGGATTGATAATGAATTGACTCTCAACAGTAAAAAACATGCCGTAGCCGTCGCCATAACGCTCTGGTATGTACTCGCCGTTTAAAGAAACGAGACTGCAATAGTGGGTCCACCAGCCGCTGAAACAAATCTGAATTAATTGCTTTCCACCAGGAAAAAGAATCTTGCAGGCCCCCCCCCCCCCCCCTTCTCTTTTTTAACATAGTGTGTGATAATCACAGTAACCCCTCTGAAAGCTGTTCTGAGGCCGCAAGTTAAAACATCAGTTTTCTGCCTTTTTCTGAGAAAGCCATCTTTACAAATTCTCCATGGGCTTATAAAGAGCATATGCTTGTTTGTCTAGTCGCTCTCGTAGTGTCCTCGATCTCCACCGTGAATGGATGGACACGTAGAAGTAGCAGATTTGATGCACAAGTACATCCGATCTTGTTTACGCAATGAAAGAGACCAACTTCAGCCTCTCGACGTACCAGCTTTGAGGGAAGTAGCTTTCCATCAGAGGCTACAAAGTTCGGCGTTCCAGCAGTTTTTATGCATGAGGGAGTTCAGAGACAATTCGGTCTTCCGTAACGCAGTAAGTTATGCAGTCGCTTGTCAAAGGGTGAAGTTTAAAGAAATTGCTTCATACATGCTGCAGCATTGTTTGCAGGTTTATCAATCTTGTCCGACACATTGCCAAATTCTTATAGCACGAACCCAGCATAAACCCACCCTAGATGATACTTGAGCTGGCAGTTTGGGTCAGGATCGTTGATATGATCGAAGGTAGAGAATTTTACGCCGTTTGAGAGGGTAACGTCATACCAGCCATTTGATGCGTTGCCAACCGAAGGAATAATAGAGATGTTGAGTGTGAAGTCGGTGTTTTCGTTGCTCAACTAAACAGCTAAGCATGTGAACCCAAGCCTTACCTGGAAGTAGTACTCGGCAAAGTAGTAGTCGTTTGTGCTCAGGCTTTCTGGATTTCGATCGCCGTAAATATCGATTCGCAAAACGGCATTTTTGTCGAATTGACGGCTTAATTCACTAATAAGTGAGTTGCCGATGTAGAAATTTGAGTTCTAAACAGAATTTAGACTCGATTAGCAGTCAGCTTTGCCTTTTCAACTTGGCCGAACCCTGTTTTATATTCGTCCCATGTGCGATTCCAGAAACGAGTGGTCCCGTCGAAACGTTGTTGAATGACAGTCCAGCCGCCTTGATCAGTTGTTTGATCACAGAGAACTTTTTGCTTGCCTGATGCGGTTTGGATCCAGTACGTGTCGGTGCTGCAAACGAAAATTTGCGACAAATCAAGTTTAGAAACGCCCACGTGTTGTTACCATTCTCTAGGACGTCTTTGCAGCTTTGAAAAACCTGCAAAGTCTAGCTCAAACAAGGTAGAAATTTTTTTTTAGTCTGCTCAAAACTCGATGAATCCAAACTAACATACCACGTCTGAGTCGGTCCTTAGCTGTAAATCTTTGAAGCCTGAGATTCGAATCACCAGCCACAGCAGCAGCAAGCGCACGTTGCTTTTCAACATAACCGTCACCAAATTCAGTTATTTTAACTAAAAACTACTCGACAGCCTCTGTACTACTTATTTGATAAGAATCATTTCGTGTTCCAAGTGCACAAGCCATTCCGCGTGAACGGTGCTTTTCATTCGATGCGCTTGAATTTTGAGTGATCAGCTGCAAAGCTGCGTTTTAGGTGCTTGACTCGTCCTTATTTCCAATAGTCTCCACGGAAAAGAGACTTTCAAACACTACACTAGTTTTGGATTTTGCTCTGTCTCCATCCAACTCGTATGCTCAATCTCCTAGTTCTAAGATTTTCTCACTCTTACTCAAAAGCACTTTTCCATTGTATCGGTAAATTTAAACCAGAGTTGTCGGAACTCGATGAGCCACTCTTGACTCCCTAATTGGAAAGAACCTTGCAGGAACTCAGTCAAGCAAAACCAGAAAGTTCGACTTTTGTCGCTCTGCTAATAATCAAAACCCGCTTCGATGCAATGCAGTCGGTTCTCATTGATTAGCAAATTTGACTGTTCAAAGAACGACTCGCCAACATGCTGATTGTTTGCATTTCACAACAATACCGACATCTCGTTTTCAAACTGATCACAAAACTGTCCGTTTCCAATTTCAACGAAATACATCTTCTTATTTAAGATTGTTTCGGCAACGATAAAATCAAACCTGAACGATGTGAACGATTACGCACGCAACTCACAAAATGCTTCCAAAGAAAGTGTTATACCTACTTTGGGCAGACCTCATTTTGAGCTGACTGCGTGGGGGCGTTGACACGAGAGTTGGGTTGCAGGCAATAGGGTCGGGACTTTAGGGATCAGAGGTTCGGGGCCCGTCGAGGTAGTGTTTGTTGCATTTCCGGCATACTTATCAAAATCCTAAATAGCCTTTCGACCTTTAGTTTTAGGTGTTTTTTGCGCAAAAGTAGTCCTGCAAGGCTTGTGCAGAAGCATGAGTTGGATCTAAAAAGCAAGCATTGTCTTGCTATAATTCGAAGCGCCTTGATGCAGGCATGTATGGAATTTAGTCTGGATCTAGTCGGTTTTAGCTGTATTTTAGGTGTTTTTGAAATGTGGATGTAGCAACAGCGAACAGCAGTTGCATCTGGAATGCGATGTCAGAGGTATATGGAGTTGCACTAAACAAGCATAATTACTCGGTGTTCAAATGCTCGTATTTTCTAGACGAAAGTCTAAGTTGGTTTTAAAGGTGTCGTCTAACTTGCTCTATAACATCGTTTTAAACCTTACGAGAAGCTCGTCAAGATAGGCAAACACAGGTGGGGCAAATCATTTGTTCTAAATACAAGTGTTCGCTGAAGGCAAGATAGAAGACCTGTTTTAGGCAATTTTCATGGTTTGGGTGCGTGTTCTGGCTAGTGCGAGCTTCAAAAGTCACGATTATCCGATTTGAAGCCGCAAAACTAAAGTCTAGCTGCATTGAGGCGACTCCAGCAGTTGATCCAGCTCGAGCGTGGTGCCAGCGCTCACCAAACGTCAACTTGACCATTTGGTCTTGCTGGCAGCTCACCTAGAAAGCCACTCGCAAATAAGGTGATGGCTAGCTGCAGGTATGTGCACTTAGACGAACTTTACAGGCTTTGAACACAACTTGACTTTGTTTCCGAACAAGTCGACATGTCGTAAAGCAATATTTGAATTTTCTGTCTTGTCGCAGTCTACCTGTTCTGTAAATAAAGCAAGCGCCAAGGCGGGTAGACGAGATTTTTCATAATTGTTTCTATTTTACTCCTCAACCATACAAGATAACGTGCGTGCACAACAAGCGTGATCAGCTTCGCGTCTTTGCTTCCGAGTCTTGGCCCACCAGTTTCGTGAAGCTGTCTTGTCATCGTTATGGTCGGCCCATGAGGTGGTTGCTCTGACGCCGGTCTCGTCATTGGTTTTGAGTTACGTTGGCAGAGCAGTGAGTGTGGCTGCATTTTTTCTTCGATAACGTGTAACAACGTCGCCAAGGTCGGTGATGGATGTTGCAACGACTGGATTAGCACAGAAACCAAGTAGAGGTCTGAGGATTTGTCCTTGCCTAGTTCTTTGACATGGCGCTGTTGGTGTCTTCGCCGACTTTGCTAGAAGCCAGGTTTTGCAGACGTATTCGACTAGTGTTGTTGCTGGTAAGCTTAGATTTGATTGGACGTCTAAAGATTAGAGTTCTCCTGGAAAGTTGCTCTTCTTTAGTTGTATTAGCGTCAAGTTTGAACAATAATCAATAAGTTTTTATTGGATTGGTGGAGGCAATCGTTTGAATGCTTGTGACTCTGTTTTCTGCACAATTACTTGGTCAATATTGTCAAGATTGTTAACCGAACGAGTTGTAAAGGTTCAACATTTGTACTACAATTACAAGTAGTGAGATTGCATTGAAAAATCAAGGACAAAAAGCAAGATCGTGAGTCCGTCGAGCAAGAGGCCCCCACCCATAGATTTTTTGAAACGTGCACACATAATGGATTGCAACGATATTGCACAAAAACAGCATTCGCAAAAGAACGACAAAGCTTGTGGTTATAGTGGTTTGATATGTTTTTGTGGGAGGAAAAAGGAGCAGCAGAACGAAAGTACAAAAACGCTTGCTACGTTGGGGCACGTATTGCAAGCGAGCTGGCTACGTCGTAGCAGCGATTGCAGCAGCAGCAAGCTAGCTACGGCGTGCTTGCTCTTAGTGTGCTTTGAATTTGGCTTTCTCCTAGTAGCAAGGGGGTTAGCGAGTAGGCGAAAGCTTGCTTTGGTGTTTCTCCTTTCCACACGTGGTACATTGCGTTTTGGCTTCTCCCTAGTAGCAGGGGAGTTAGGAAGTGAGCGAGAGCTTACTGCGGTGTTTTTTGAATGTTGTGCTTTGATTTGGCTTTCCTCTATTAGGAAGAGGATTAGCAAGTAGTTGAGCTGGCTTCTTGTGGCTAGTCAGTTGCAAGAAGCTAGTTCTGTGTGGCTCGACCGCCTAGCGGGGGATGTTGTCGGCAGCTGGGTTGACTTCTGAGCCCTTGAAAAAGGGTGGTAGGATCGTCAATGAAGGTTGTCTGGGGTGCATCTGTGCTGCATACAACGTCTTGGAAGGGGCATGTCAAATGGAGAGTTGGCGTTTTGAACATTGAATTGCGAATTGTAGGCTGCTTTGTGCGGTCGGGTGTTTGGAAGTGAGGTGGAGTTGGTGTGATGTTGGAGATATGAGTGGTCGTAAAGGTACACATAATAGAATAATACGGCGACGATTGGTTGCAGACTTTCCCTAGTGAGAAAGCTAAGCAGTAATCTGGTTGATCCTGGCTGAACTGATATGTTTCTTTCAAAGATTTAGCCATGCATGTGTAAGTAGAGTTGATTGAAGGCGAAACTGCGAACGGCTCAATACAACAGATATAATCTACGTGCTTTGACGTTTTAAACGGATAACTGCGGTAATTCTGGAGCCAATACGTGCTAAAAGCCGAATTCAGCAATGAGTTTGGTGCACTTATCGGAGCAAAACCTTTCCTGGTTTGATGCTAACTCTGGATAAACTGGCTTATCGCATGACCCTGTGTCGGCGAAGTTGCACTCGAGTATCTGCCTTATCAACTATCGTCGGTAGTGTATTGGACTACCGAGGTGTTGACGGGTAACGGAGAATGAGGGTTCGACTCCGGAGAGGGAGCCTTAGAAACGGCTACCATGTCTAAGGACAGCAGCAGGCGCGCAACTTATCCACTGTTCATTGGAACGAGATAGTGACGAGAAATAACAAGCTTGTTCTCTTTGAGGTCGAGCATTGGAATGGACGGAATGTAAACAAGTCTGTGAGTAACAACGAGAGGGCAAGTCTGGTGCCAGCAGCCGCGGTAATTCCAGCTCTCGTAATGTATAGAATTATTGTTGCGGTTAAAAAGTTCGTAGTTGGATTTTCTACTGCGACTGGTTGCATCTGACGATGTGGACTAGAAGCAGTACTTGTGCCACGATCGGGGTGACCCGACGGGGTGCGGATTACTTTGAACGGCTTAAGTGCTCAAGGCGAGTCTTCGGACTGAATACCGGTGCATGGAATAATGGAACAAGGTTTGGGCCGAGTTTTATTGGTTTTGTCGGCCAAGACAATGGTTAACAGGAACAGCTGGGGGCACTCGTATCGCTGCGCGAGAGGTGAAATTCGTGGACCGCAGCGAGACGCCCTAAAGCGAAGGCATTTGCCAAGAGTGTTTTCATTAATCAAGAACGAAAGTCAGAGGTTCGAAGGCGATTAGATACCGCCCTAGTTCTGACCGTAAACGATGCCAACTATCAATCCGCCAGTGGCTTTGAGTCGTTGGCGGGCGGATGGACGGAAACGAAAGTCTTTCGGTTCCGGGGGAAGTATGGTTGCAAAGCTGAAACTTAAAGGAATTGACGGAAGGGCACCACCAGGAGTGGAGCTTGCGGCTTAATTTGACTCAACACGGGAAACCTCACCCGGCCAGTACATCATAAGGATTGACAGATTGATAGCTCTTTCATGATTTGATGAATGGTGGTGCATGGCCGTTCTTAGTTCGTGGCGTGAGTCGTCTGCTTAATTGCGATAACGAGCGAGACTCTGACTGCTAAATACCTGCTGGATTGCTTGTCCGCGCGGCTTCTTAGCTGGATTCGAGATTGCAAGTCTCAAGAAATAGAGCAATAACAGGTCTGTGATGCCCTTAGATGTTCGGGGCCGCACGCGTGCTACAATGATGGTCACAGCGTGCTTGTCCTCGCCCGAGAGGGTTTGGTAAACAGTTGAGGTACTATTACGGCTGGAATTGAGTGTTGAAATTTTCCCTCATGAACGAGGAATTCCAAGTAAATGCGAGTCATCAACTTGCATTGATTACGTCCCTGCCCTTTGTACACACCGCCCGTCGCTACCCGGGACTGATTCGTTTCGAGAAATTCACGGACTGGCTGCCGTCGGATTTACCTCCGATACAGCAGGAAAGTGACTTGATCGCGATGGATTGAACCGGGTAAAAGTCGTAACAAGGTATCGGTAGGTGAACCTGCCGATGGATCACTAACAGACACCGTATCAAACATTGCTGGTTCGGCGGAAGCATCTGACGGCTTGTCGTCAGCGTGTTTCTTCGAACTAAGCGTCGGCACTTCCTATCCTATGGAATGGTTGGAACGGCTTCAGCTGGGTATCTGTGTTTGACTGAGCAGTTGTGCCTATTGGCGTGACCGTGGCTGCAATGATGTTGGACGGCAGAATGACTTGCTCTTTCCTTTTCTAGAGAGGATAGGGCAGGGCTTCGAGATTCAATGACTCCGCGGAGGGCGCCCAGGCTACACATTATTATTATTTTTATCAAAAGTTGACTACATTCAAGCTATATCGGTGGATCACTTGGCTCGTAGATCGATGAAGAACGCAGTGAATTGCGTCAAGAATCACGAATTACAGATATTATGAGTGATATGTTTTCGATTGCATATTGCACCGTTGGGCTTTGCTCATCGGTATACACGACTCAGGGTGTGATTATAAAAGGTCAAAGATCTTTGTTGCTGGCAGTGCGCTATACGCGACTGTACCAGAAAACAGTCGTTGCCGTCGCGAACGCACTGTTGAGGTGTTGCTGCCGCCGGTGTTGCTTGCCTCTTTATTGCTGCTCGTCTTTTCAGTGAAGCCCAACGTTGAGACGAAAGGAGGCGGCGATGTCGGTGGGCAGTGGAAAGCACCGTTACTTTCGAAAGATGGTAGAAATTCACCTGAGATGTGTATGACTACCTGCCGAACTTAAGCATATCAGTAAGCAGAGGAAAAGAAACCAACAGGGATTCCCGGAGTAACTGCGAGTGAAAGGGGAACAGCTCAGCGCTTAAAGACCAGCTCTTGCGAGCTCGGTCTGGTGTAGCGTTTGGAGCGTTGCGTATCTGGTGTGTTTGGCGCGGTCTAGGTTTTGCTGGAACGCAACTGCACAGATGGTTTTACACCAGTCTGGTCGTGCCGCGCACCGGAGTGGAACGTTCTTGGAGTCGGGTTGTTTGGAAACGCAGCCCAAAGCGGGTGGTAAACCTCACCTAAAGCTAAATACGACTACGAGACCGATAGCAAACAAGTACTGTGAAGGAAAGTTGAAAAGCACTTTGAAGAGAGAGTGCAAGAGAACGTGAAACCGTTATAGTGGAAGCAGATGGAGCCGACGTATCCAGTGCGTATTTAGCCGTTGGCAGGCGCAATTTGCCGGTTTGAAGTTCTGAAAAGTCTCAGGCAGGCGATTGTTGTGCTTAGTGAATGGTGCACTTGCGCACAGAGTGCGCCGAATCAGCTGGACTCGGCGTTTGAGGTCTGGTCAAGAGGACCAGTTCGCAAGGA
Source organism: Eupristina koningsbergeri (assembly GCA_018907245.1). Classification (NCBI taxonomy): domain Eukaryota; kingdom Metazoa; phylum Arthropoda; class Insecta; order Hymenoptera; family Agaonidae; genus Eupristina; species Eupristina koningsbergeri. The sequence continues at coordinate 9,957 of JACCHV010000566.1, forward strand.
CTGGAAACCCGGACCGGGTGGACGGCGCATGAGTCTGGCTGCAAGGACTGGTTGAATGTGGGGTGGTCAGAGGAGTTTCGACACTGTCGGACTGGGACGCATGCGTTTCATCCGGCAGCCCGTTGCTTCGCTGGACGTCCCTCGGCCGGCATTCGGTGTCTAGTCGGTGACCCATTTGACCCGTCTTGAAACACGGACCAAGGAGTTTAAGGTTTGCGCAAGTCATTGGGTGCAAAACTCAAAGGCGAAATGAAAGTGGGACACTTGATGTCTGTGATGCGATCCTTGCATGATTCGTTGTGTGGGGAGCAGCATCGACCCATAACTAGAACTTGTTCTGTTGTGGAGTCCGAGCGCAGGCTTTGAGACCCGAAAGATGGTGAACTATGCCTGAACAGGACGAAGTCAGAGGAAACTCTGATGGAAGTCCGAAGCGGTTCTGACGTGCAAATCGATCGTCTGATTTGGGTATAGGGGCGCAAGACTAATCGAACCATCTAGTAGCTGGTTCCTTCCGAAGTTTCCCTCAGGATAGCTGGAGCATGCGAGCAGATATACTCGGTAAAGCGAACGATTAGAGTCCTTGGGATGTATTATTCTCAAACTATTCTCAAACTCTAAATGGTTATGTTGTCGGTGTTACTTGACTCTGAACACTCGACTTTGATTGCTGTGCTCCAAGTGGGCCATTTTTGGTAAGCAGAACTGGCGATGTGGGATGAACCAAACGCAGAGTTAAGGTGCCCAAGTCTCCGCTCATGAGACCCCATAAAAGGTGTTGGTTGATATTGACAGCAGGACGGTGGCCATGGAAGTCGGAAACCGCTAAGGAGTGTGTAACAACTCACCTGCCGAATCAACTAGCCCTGAAAATGGATGGCGCTAGAGCGGAGGACCTATACTCTGCCGTTGAAGCAACTAGTGAAAGGAAATTGCTCAACGAGTAGGAAGGTTGTTGCGATGGCGTCGAAGGCGCGGAGCGTGAGCTCGGCTGGAGCCGTCGCAAGTGCAGATCTTGGTTGAAGTAGCAAATATTCAAGTGAGATCCTTGAAGACTGAAGTGGAGAAGGGTTCCGTGTGCACAGTGATTGTACGTGGGTGAGTCGGTCCTAAGGCGCAGGCTAATGCTGGCTTGAAGTGGCGACGTTGAACTGCTTTTGTAGAGCGCGTCGCAAGGGCCGAAAGGGAAGCAGGTTAAGATTCCTGCACCGAGTCGAGGAGATTGCGCTGGTCCTGACGGCGCAAGGCGCGGTAACGCAAGCGAACCCGTCAACACTGCTTGGAGTCCGGGCCAGAGATTTCTTCTCTGGTTCAAACTTGGCGCAAGCCTGGAATCGGTTCAGCCGGCGATAGGCTTGCACAAGTTGTAAAGCACTGCGGTTGCTGCGGTGTCCCGAGCGCTTCAAGTGGTCCGTGAAACGGCGGGAGAGGCCTGACTGAATTTCCGGCTCGGCCGTACCCATCACCGCAGCAGGTCTCCAAGGTGAACAGCCTCTAGTTGATAGAATAATGTAGATAAGGGAAGTCGGCAAATTAGATTCGTAACTTTGGGAAAAGAATTGGCTCTAGAGACCGGGCCGAGGGGGTCGTCGTCGGACGCTTTGATGCTGCGTTCGGGCGTGCGCGGCGCAAGCCGCGTGGGCTAGTAGTGCGGTGTCATTGGGGATGACCTCGACTTCCGCTTTCACGAGTGGGTCCCTCGGCGCTTAACGCTCGAATCTAGAACTGGTACGGACTCGGGGAATCCGACTGTCTAATTAAAACAGAGGAGATAGATGGTTCCAGACGGACGTTGACTATCTCTGATTTCTGCC
>JACCHV010000567.1:0-10246 GCA_018907245.1 Eupristina koningsbergeri
ATAATTTTAAATATCAACTATTAATAGTATATAATATGATGTATAATGTAATTGTGACTAATGTGTATAAAAACAATGAGTTGCTTCATTAATTTTAATAGTATATGTAGCGTTTAATATGCATTGAGTAAGATCGTAAGAATATTTAGTCACAAGTAAGTAATAATACATATTTTTTTTATGTTTCACAAATTATAAATAATATTTTTGAAAACTGTAATATTGAATAATACAAGTATGACAAGTAACTTTAAAGAGCGTGAATAAATACGCAATTTTCGAACATTGAAACGCGATTTTTGAGTTCGCAGAGATTTTCCGGTGGAAAACCGAAACATCAGAGCGTCTTGTAAATATGTGTTGGTGGTATTACAACGGGTTGACATGCGATTAGTAATCCAGACCCGACATAAGGACATATCACCACATTATTTATGAGAAGATCTAAAAAATCGGGAAAAGATATTTTTTTTTGGCGCTGAAGGCCAGTCGTTAACTCATAAATCTTAATTCAAAGGATGGATTACTTTAAGTTGTTTTTGGATTAAATTATAATGTGACGGCGCTTAAAATTGTAAATTCATATTGGCTTTAAATATTTTAAAGATTAAGTCCATTGTTTTGACGAGATCGAATGGCTTTTTCCTTCGTTAACCCAGCATAAGTTTTTTTATGCCCTACAGTTGAAAGAAGAATTATGTTCAAGCGTTTTAGTTTTAATAATAATAATAATGTTCATATGTTGAACAACTGCAAAATAATGAGATTTTGTCATAGAATATGAGTCATGGAAACGTAACTTACAAAAATGTCAAGGCATTTTGATCCCCGGGAACTTTTCCAAGGAGGTTCTGCTCAGATTTTCACGTGGAGATTGATAGTTATTTCATATTTTAACAATTTAAAATAAACTATCTGGGAAGTATCATTTCAATTATGTTATTCGTATGACATTATTTACATCATTTTGTTATTAAATTATTGGATAAGTATAGATCATCGAGAAAACAGGGCAGACAATATTTGTCTGAAACAATTATGATAAATCAGTTAACATACGACATACATTTTTATTCTCATAAACGTATTTATTATCTACATCAAGTATTTATTAATTTATGTATTCAATTGTAATAAAAATTAATTGTATCATCATACACACCTTAAATGTTTGTTAATCTTCTTGTAATACACAATCTGTGTTTTCTTGTCTATTCATTAAATTCTTTTATTAATTTAAAGCACATGAATTCATATATTATTTATATATACAGTCAAAGACCACCTTTTATTGTAAAAAAAATTATCATTATTTATTAAAATTAAACTTCATAAAATTACGACTGTTATTCGAATGAATTTTTGTATAAATTTCATTGTGTTGTGTAACAAAATCAAAAGGAATATCGTTTCATCAGAATCGGCTCAGCAAAAAGGATATCAAAAGTAAAAAAAAGTACAGGTCGCTCAAAAATTTGTATGTAGGCGTGGTATGTTTATCAACAGTTTTCCCATTTCCAGTTGATTACCCCCTCCAACGATTGCACACTACCCTTTCAACCAATGATGTCATTTCCCATTGATACCCCATTTGGTATGGTGGGGTAGAAAACAGAGATGAAAGATGTAAAGAAACTTCAAAGAAATTTCCTCGAAAAGTGCCGATAAAAATGGAAAAATGTTTGGCTCACTCAACATTCAGCTTTACACAGGAACAGTTCCATTGAAGCAATAAGATAATTTTAATAAATGTGTGATTATTTACTAAGATAAATATTAACATTTTTTCCGTGCTCATCCAGGGATTTCTTCGCTGTTTTTTTATATTCATAATTACAGGTTTGATATTACTTTTATTTATTAATTGTTTCAAATCATTATCTATTCAAAAAATATGTCTTGTTCAAATCGTTAAATTTCAAAATTTAATAAAAGGAATATAAAATTGAAGTGAATAATTTTCAAAATTTATTAACTACAACGTACGCTTAAAAGATATATTTCAATTCAATAAGAGATCTTTCTGATATTTATAAACTACTTTTCTAAAAATGCCTACTTTTTTTCAACATTATGTTAATTTTATATTTAATATATAATTATTTTCAATTTTCTTATAAAAGTTTTCTGTAAAAAAATGTGGTATACAAAGGTACATTGAACAGTTGTGAATGATTATTGTAATTGATTTATAAAAATAATAATTATAAAAAAGTATAAAAATTGAGGAGTTTTTACTTAAAATATTACATTGCCTTTGAACTGTAAAATACAACATTATTCATTTAAAATAGAAATTAGATAAAAAACAATACTTTATATTAATTGTTTACAAACAGTTGATTTATCTTGCATTGAAAGTAAGTTTAAGCACAAATTATTTTCCACTAAATAAATCAAAACATTTAACGTATTGTTTTCTGATTTTATCAAAGATTTAAAACCCATTGATTTGGGAGAATATCTTCTAAAAATATTGAAGGACACTCTAGCAGCAATGGATGAAAAATTATTAAAAGAAAATAAGAAGATATTAAGGTGGCATACACATTACCAAATAGATTCAATTGATATTCAGTGGACGATAAAAAATTACTCATATGTATATAAGGAAAAAGGCAAATTTATTGAATCACCGGTAAGATTAATATCAACAATACTTAGGCTACATTTTCATTCTTAACATTTTTTTATAATTGTATTTAAGCACTTTAATTGTAATTGACATGAATATATATTTTATTGTATTTAATTATATTTTTATTCGTGTATTTATTTGTATATTTGTTTGTATATTTATTCTCAATTCATTGAAAAAAAAAAACAAATAAATATGACTATATTATAAATTGAAATACTGATACTAATACTGTAACTGATTAATATTACAGATTTTTACATCTTCAAAAAATATGAAGTGGAAGTTACAATTATATCCTCCTAGTTACACAAGCTCAGAATTTATTGGGCTATTTTTGCATTTAATAGATTCAAAAATGACAAATATTACAGTTAATTATACTTTGCATATTATGAAGAAAAATGGATCTTCTTATAATGAGTCCTTCACTAAACATGGATTTAAAAATAGCCAAGGTTATTATATGTCACAAAGCGAGCTACTTAAACCAGAAAATGGTTATTTGGAAGGTGATTTACTGAACATTAGGTGTAACTTGACAGCCTCAACGGGACAAATTGACCATTACAATAGAGACTTACATGAACTTGATAATCACGATATCAATGAAAATTTGTCTAAGGATTTTAGTGAATTACTAACAAGTGAAAGATTCAGCGACATTTGTCTCGAGGTCGACGAACTTAAATTGAATCTTCACAAAAACATTCTTGCAGCTCGAAGTTCGGTGTTCGCTGCCATGTTTGAACACGACATGAAGGAAAATCGCGAAAACGTTATTAAAATAAGTGATTTTAATGCGGAGACGGTTAAAGCCATGGTAAAATACATGTACACTGGAAAAGTTGAGCAAATAAATCCAAAGGAAATGCTGGAACTTTTTAAAGTCGCAGATAAATATGCTTTAACTGACTTGTTTCTTTTATGCGAAAAATCCCTTTGTATAAATTTAAGTGTGGATATTATTGTGGATGTATTACACGTGGCTTATTATTATAATAATCAAAATTTGCAAGAAGCAGCAATTAATTTTATAAAAAAAAATCTCAATGATGTAATTGAGATTCCTGATTTTTTAAATTATCTAGGCTTAAATTCGATTTCCATCATCGACATCATAAAATCATTAGCTCCAAAAAGTGTAGACTAATGTTGACTAATCATGGTTCAAATTAAAATTTTTTTATATTGACGAAAAATATTTTGTATATATTGTTTCAAAAGATTCATTTTATTTATTATTTAGTGTACATTTCTTATGATTTATAATCTATCGCGTGATTAATATTATTTCATAATATGCATTTTCTGATTATTATAAAGTGTAAAATTGTATTTATATAATTTAAAATAATTGAATCACCAATGTATATCTGTTATTATTAACTAATTCGTAATATAATACTTCCTTTTACCTAAGTACAATAGTAAATAAAATTATAAATAAAATGATTAATGAAAATGTATAAAGTGAATGAATACTATAAATGTTTTTGTGCAGAGAAATTGATTTATTTCTAAAAATGTGAATTATCTGACAGCGTCTTGACGCATCGCATGTATAAAAATCGTAAAGCCGTGGTGTTTTATAATTAACAGTTATATTTTTATGTAAAAAATAATATATTTTTTAAATCATTTAATAATTTGTATAAAAATCATCAGTTTTTATACACATGCAACAAGATATAAAATAGTTAACATTTGTTTAAATAAAAATTTAAGAGATCTGAACATAAATTGTGTGTTTAAAAAAATAAATATTTATTAAATCTTATTTATGATTATAATTTTAATGTATATCTAATACGTAGCTAATTATTTTTAAAATCTCTATTCAGGTGAAGTAATTTTAAACAAACTGTTTTTGTAATTAGTTTGTTTTATAGATTTATATTGAAGAAATACATTCTAAGTACGAAAAAATAATAAATATATTGTTTATATTTGTTAAAAAACAATCTATTCTTTATTTGTTTACTGCCAGTTTTATTTTCAGTAAGTATGAATGAAAATGATAACATACTATTTTTTAAATGTATACTTTGTTCTTTTCTTAATATCTGTTTTTGTACACACTGAAATAATAAAATATTAAAATTAGGAACTCTGTGTGGTTAAAATTTAATATTAATTTTTAATTAAAATGAATATAAATAAGAACATTAAATCGTATGTGATTTTGTTTAATTTCAATGAATCCCAAATAATATAAACTATTTGAATATTCAAATATATAGTTAGAGAAGTGACTATTGAGAAAACGGTTGACTTGGTTTTTGAAATTAAACTTGACGCGACCAAATATGACACTAATTTTTTTCATTTAACGTAAAGTAATTCTTTAAAATTATCACTTTTGTACCAAGTATGTAAAAATACAATTATGCAAATTGGCATAATCAGAATTATAATTCATATTTAGATTTTATTGTAATGTTTATGGCAAAATTAATTGAAATTTATAGAAAAATAAGATTCTAAAATAGATTTTTAACCCCTTTTAAGACGTATTGGATAGATAGAGACAAATGGTCTCGTTGTTTACACTTTTATTATTGTTTTCGCTATAATGAAAAGAAAGGAACGACGAATGATTTACAATATTCGATGGTTAATAAATCCGACGTTGTAGCTTCTGGTTCTCTTTGACAGGTCCAATGAATACCTTTTATATCACTTCGCTGGCTGCTGCTCGAATAGATGTCCAGGATTTGCTTGATTTTTTGAATTTTCGTCTTCTTGTATTTCTGGCATTCTTATGTTAGTTATCAGAATTTTATTCTCCCTTTTGTTTATTCAGTAGCTACTTGGCACATTAGTTTACTTTTGATCCGGTTGGAAGGACGATGTTTAAAGTGCAGACTAAATTTTTAATTTATATTTCTTTTTTATAAATTAAGAAAGAAGATCTTTCAGTAAAGTCCGTTTCGATAATACATAATTTCTTCGTTGTATTCAGATGTTAGTAAAGGTACATGAAAAGAGAAAAAAGTGATTTTTCTGAATAATAATATGTGTATTTACAATAAACGAATGTTACAGTTTTTACTCATAAACGGTCACAGTTCGAATCTAATCTTTTCACCAAATACCTGCTATTTAAGCATTTTTCACCAGTAACACCACCTACGTACGTCAGTATTTACAAAGTCGATGAATGTGGCGTTTACTACTTGGACTTTACTTGGGATTTTCAACGCTCAATTCTTCCCTAATCCATGCAAAGTTGGACCATCACTTCATTTTATTATTTAATAAATCCTTCAATTTTACAAACGTACTAACAATTTCTTATTTTTATGATCATATACATATATTTCTATACACAAAGTATAGTATACTGTGGTTAATTATTTCATGTTGATGTTGTAAATTCGATCAGGTTCACTCTACATCGACAGGTAGTGGAGCCAGGTTCGTGACACTCATTTTATAAGTGCCATTTGCTTTTTTGACCGTTAAAACTCTAATTACACCTTCATCACCAGGGTGCACTTTTGCGATTCACTCCAATTTCCTGATCATCAGGGGAGGGGGGAGGTTGTCCTCTTTAATGGTAACCAAGGTGTCGACTTTTATTTTACTTGTATGTCCCAGGTGCCATTTACTGCGAGTTGTTAACTGATTTAGATATTCCCGTTGCCAACGTTTCCAAACGTGTTGTTTAATTTTGCGAATATGCTGCCAATCTGATAATCTATTAGTACTAATTTTTTTATACTCAAATTTGAGTGGATTTTCAGGTCGTTCACTAATTAGGAAATGGGAAGGGGTGAGGGCGTCAGGTCATTAGGATTACTGGAAATGGGTGTCAATGGCCGAGAATTTAATATATATTCTCCTTCGAGAATAAAAGCGTTAAATTTTTGTTTAGAGCGCGTTTCCAATAGTTTTTTATAAATGTGTTTTTAAGCTTTTAACCGCGACCTCCCATATTCTTCCAAAATGAGGAAACCGAGGTGGAATAAAATGCCAAGCTATGCCCTTTTCACTTAGACTATTTTGTATGAAATCATTAATTGCTTTAGAATGGAAAAAAGCGCGAGCTTTCATTATTTAATTTTTTACTCCTACAAAATTGGTGGCATTATCAGAATAAATATTTTTTGGTAACCCTATTCTACAAATGAATCGCGTAATAGCCTCAAGACAGGTGTGGTTAGATCCGTTATTAATTCAACATGTTCAGCCTTTGTCGAGAAATACACGAAAACAGCAATGTAAGCCTTCACATTTTAACGATTGCGCAATTTCTTTTCTTATATGAAAAATGGGCCGCAAGAATCAAGTAAAATATTCTCAAAGGGCCGCGCTTCTTTTGCTCGATCAGCTGGGAGATTATCCATTTTATATTTTATAAGTTGTGCATTCATTTTTGCACACCGCACGTATTTTTTAATGATGTAACGCGTTGTACTCTTACCTTCAACGGGTCAATATTCGTTACGTACGGTATTTAACACTGTTAAAATACCCAAATGCCATAATTTCTCATGACTCCATCTTATTATTAGCGTAGTTATATGATTGTTTCGCGGTAAGAGTATTGGATGTTTCAGTTCAGAATTCGTCAGTCGTCCGCCTATGTGTATTATTCCGAAGTCGTCAATAAATGAAGACAATGCAAGAATCGGACTTTTACCTTTTACTTCTCCTTGCTTACTTAATTCTTTTATTTCCTCTTTAAATTGACAACTTTGCACAATCTTTGTGATTCTCATGTGAGTTCTTTTTAATTCTTCTACCGTGAAGATATCCGTTACCTTTGCTTCTTTATGACGTTCATATACTGCGCGTAAGCATAGTGCGATAAATCTGTTAAGCGCGTTTATGCAAGAAAATTGTTCTAATATAGTGTTGCTGTTTTTATTATTATTATTAAATGATACTATATATTTTCGCCTCTCAGGAATTTCCGTGTTTGAAATCTTTAACGATTTCCAAAGATTATTATTTTTATTCAGCCATATAGGCTCATGAAGCCATAATTCATTTTTAATAAATTCTATTGGTCGCTCCCCACGTGAAATAATATCGGCTGGATTTTCAGTAGACGCGATGTGATAACACTCGGCTTCTACAGTTTTCTTTTGTATTTTTGCCACGCGATTAGCTGCAAAGATTTTTAACTCATGCGGCTCTGTTTTTGTTTGATTTAAAACGACAGTAGAGTCTGATCACAAGCAAATTTTACTATACATTAATTTTAATGTATTCTTAGTGTAATCGATTGATTTAGTTAAAACTATTGCTGCACAGAGTTCTAATGAGGGAAGACTGATTGTGTTCACCGGATCCATTTTTGATTTTGCTAGAATTAATTCTATTTTGCATTTACCATTTCTATCTGTCGAGCGTAAATATACACACGCCCCCATAAGCCTCATCGCTTGCATCACAGAAACCATGCAGTTGTTTGTCAACCGGATTTTCCAGCAAAAAGTGTCTATTTACTTTAAATTTTTCTAATGCATGAAGTTCTTCTTCGAAATTTTGAGGAATTGACTCGTCGCATTGTAATTTTAGTTTCCATAACTGCTGCATTAATATTTTTGCGGTAATTATAATTGGACCTATCAAACCTAACGGATCGAACAACTGCCCGATTTCTGATAACATCGATCGTTTTGTTAACGTTTTGTTTTCACTAAATTTGTTCACAGTATAGCTAATAATGACGTGCAAAGGTTGGCAATGCACTCCAAGTATTTTTCGCGCTTCATTATCGAAGGAAATACTTTCAACTGCCTTGAGATTCTCCTTAATTAATTCGTGTTTATTTGTTGTCTATTTATTTAATTCAAACACTCTCACCTTTAACAATGACGTTAAATCATTTTTTTTGTTTAAGAGCTTCGATCTCATCATGAGCTCCTGACAGCAAATCATCGACGTAAAATAATGTGATAGACAATCATCCGCATTCGGATATCGCAAATCTTCATCTTCCGCTAATTAAACTAGTGTTCTAGCAGCTAAACATGCAGCTTCCGTCGTACCTTGAGTTACCGTACTCAACTCGTATATTTTTATTTTTTCGTCCATTTTATTTCACCAATAGATTCTCTGATATTTCGCGTGGTCCTTGTGTATTTTTATTTGCGGTACATTTTCTTTAAATCGGCCGCAATGAAAACGTTACCTAGACAAAATCGCGGTAATATCGTTTTTTACATTGAAGCCGCTTAGTAATCATTATTAATATTATAATTATTAATAGCATCATTCAATGAAATTTTACCTTTTAATTTTGCGGAATCATGAAACACGACGCGAACATTTGTAGTTAAATTTTCGTTTTTAATCACAGCGTGGTGTGAGAGGTAATATCCGTCATTACAGATATAAGGATTTTTTATTTTATGCATTGTCCTAAATCTAAATATTCTTGATGAAATCGATTGTATTCATTTTTTAATTTTACATTGGGATTTAATTTTTTCTCCAATCATTATTTCGCTTTAATGCCATATTGTTCGATTTCCTAAGTCGTTTAATCAATTAAATCATCGTCTTGTCAAAAAATATTTATATGTTCAGTTTGTTCAATTTTAAAATTTAATAAATGGAATATAAAATTGAAGTGAATAATTTTCAAAATTTATTAACTACAACGTACGTTTAAAAGATTTATTTAAATTCAACATCAATTCATTCTGGAATTTATAATCTACATTCCTATAACCGCCTACATCTTTTTCAAATTAATGTAAATTTTATATTTAATATGTAATTATTTTCATTTTTCTTATAAAAGATTTGTGTAAAATTAGGTGGTACGCAAACATACATTGCACAGTTGGGAATGATTATTCTGATTGATTTATAAAAAGAATAATTATAAAAAAGTATTAAAATTGAAATTTTTTACATTAAATATTACATTGCCTTGTATATTTCAAAATATAGAATATTATTCGTTAAAAGTAGAAATTAGATAAAAAATAACTTAACTTATATTATTTGTTTTCAAGCAGTTGATTTTTCCTGCATGGAAAGTAAGTGTAAGCACAAATTATTTTCCACCTAATGTCAAAAGATTTAACTTATTTTTTTTTTTATTTTATTAAAGATTTAAAACCCGTTTATTTGGAATAACATCTTTTAAAAACATTAAATAGTATTCTAGTAGCAATGGATGAAAAATTAATGAAAGAAAAAAAGAAGATAATAAGGTTGCATACACATTACCATATAGATTCAATTGATTGTCAGTGGACGATAAAAAATTACACATATTTAAATAAGAAAAGAGGCGAATTTATTGAATCACCGGTAAGTTTAATATCAACAATATTTGGGTTACATTTTTATTCTCAACATTTTTTTATAAATGTATACAAGCACTTTAATTGTAATTGACATGAATATATATTTCACTATATTTAATTATATTTTTATGTATGTACTTATTTATATGTTTATTTTTATATTTATTACCATCCATAGAGAAAAAAAACAAATATGAATATATTTAAAAAAAAAAACACTCATACTAATACTGTATTATAATAATATTTTGTATTATTATAATAACTGATTAATATTACAGATTTTTACATCTTCAAAAAATATTAAGTGGAAGTTACAATTATATCCTTC
>JACCHV010000573.1:0-22070 GCA_018907245.1 Eupristina koningsbergeri
CTACCATTAAATCTTAATTTAATGCACTTGAGAATGTAAAAACATTGTATATAGCCTCAAAATACTGCAATTTTTAATCCATTTTCGAGTATATAAAGAATATACAGCTGGTATTTATATCAGATTTTTAGAATTCACGTGTGAGTGCATAATAAATTTGCATATAATAATGACAATTTCAATTTCTACAATAAAACCTTAATTTAATGCACTTGAGAATGTAAAGACAATGTATATAGCCTCAAAATACTGCAATTTTTAATCCATTTTCGAGTATATAAAGAATATACAGCTGGTATTTATATCAGATTGTTAGAATTCACGTGTGAGTGCATAATAAATTTGCATATAATAATGACAATTTGAATTTCTACAATAAAAATCTTAAATTATGCTCTTAAAAATGTAAAGAAAATGTGTATAGCCTCAAAATACTGCAATTGTATATGAATTTTCGAGTATTTAAAACAAATACAGCTGGTATTTATATGAGATTGTTTGAATTCACCTGTAAGTGGATAATAAATTTGCATATAATAATGACAATTTTAATTTCTATAATAAAATCTTAATAGAATGCACTTGAAAATGTAAAAAAAAATGTGTATATTCTCAAAATACTGCAATTGTAGATGATTTTTCGAGTATTTAAAAGAAAATACAGCGGGTATTTATATGAGATTGTTAGAATTCACCTGTAAGTGCATAATAAATTTGAATTTAATAATGACAATTTGAATTTCTACAATAAAATCTTAAATTATTGCTCGTGAGTATGTAAAAACAATGTATATAGCCTCAAAATACTGCAATTTTTAATCCATTTTCGAGTATATAAAGAATATACAGCTGGTATTTATATCAGATTGTTAGAATGAACGTGTGAGTGCATAATAAATTTGCATATAATAATGACAATTTGAATTTCTACAATAAAAATCATAAATTATTGCTCTTTAAAATGTAAAAAAAATGTGTATAGTCTCTTAATACTGCAATTGTAGATGAATTTTCGAGTATTTAAAACAAAATACACCTGGTATTTATATGAGATTGTTTGAATTCACCTGTAAGTGCATAATAAATTTGAATTTAATAATGACAATTTGAATTTCTACAATAAAATCTTAAATTATTGCTCGTGAGTATGTAAAAACAATGTATATAGCCTCAATATACTGCAATCGTTAATCCATTTTCGAGTATATAAAGAAAATACAGCTGTTATTTATATCAGAGTGTTAAAATGCACCTGTGAGTGCATAATAAATTTGCATATAATAATGACAATTTGAATTTCTACCAATAAATCTTAATTTAATGCACTTGAGAATGTAAAAACAATGTATATAGCCTCAAAGAACTGCAATTGTGAATGCATTTTCGAGTATTTGAAAAAAATTTACCTGGTATTTATATCAGATTGTTAAAATGCACATGTGAGTGCATAACTAATTTGTATATAATAATGACAATTAAAATTTCTACATTAAAATCTTAATTTAATGCACTTGAGATTGTAAAAACAATGTATATAGCTTCAAAATACTGCAATTGTTAATACATTTTCGAGTATATAAAGAATAGACAGCTGGTATTTATATCAGATTGTTAGAATGCACCTGTGAGTGCATAATAAATTTGCATATAATAATGACAATTTGAATTTCTACAAAAAATCTTAATTGAATGCACTTGAGAATGTAAAGACAATGTATATAGTCTCAATATAATGCTATTGTAGATGAATTTTCGAGTATTTGAACAAAATACAGCTGGTACATATTTCAGATTTTTAGAATTCACCTGTGTGTGCATAAATAATTTGTATATAATAATGACAATTTTAATTTCTACCATTAAATCTTAATTAAATGCACTTGAGAATGTAAAAACATTGTATATAGCCTCAAAATACTGCAATTTTTAATCCATTTTCGAGTATATAAAGAATATACAGCTGGTATTTATATCAGATTGTTAAAATGCATATGTGAGTGCATAATAAATTTGCATATAATAATGACAATTAGAATTTCTACAATAAAATCTTAATTTAATGCACTTGAGAATGTAAAGACAATGTATATAGTCTCAATATAATGCTATTATAGATGAATTTTCGAGTATTTGAACAAAATACAGCTGGTACATATTTCAGATTTTTAGAATTCACCTGTGTGTGCATAAATAATTTGTATATAATAATGACAATTTTAATTTCTACCATTAAATCTTAATTTAATGCACTTGAGAATGTAAAAACATTGTATATAGCCTCAAAATACTGCAATTTTTAATCTATTTTCGAGTATATAAAGAATATACAGCTGGTATTTATATCAGATTTTTAGAATTCACGTGTGAGTGCATAATAAATTTGCATATAATAATGACAATTTCAATTTCTACAATAAAATCTTAATTTAATGCACTTGAGAATGTAAAGACAATGTATATAGCCTCAAAATACTGCAATTTTTAATCCATTTTCGAGTATATAAAGAATATACAGCTGGTATTTATATCAGATTGTTAGAATTCACGTGTGAGTGCATAATAAATTTGCATATAATAATGACAATTTGAATTTCTACAATAAAAATCTTAAATTATGCTCTTAAAAATGTAAAGAAAATGTGTATAGCCTCAAAATACTGCAATTGTAGATGATTTTTCGAGTATTTAAAAGAAAATACAGCGGGTATTTATATGAGATTGTTAGAATTCACCTGTAAGTGCATAATAAATTTGAATTTAATAATGACAATTTGAATTTCTACAATAAAATCTTAAATTATTGCTCGTGAGTATGTAAAAACAATGTATATAGCCTCAAAATACTGCAATTTTTAATCCATTTTCGAGTATATAAAGAATATACAGCTGGTATTTATATCAGATTGTTAAAATGCATATGTGAGTGCATAATAAATTTGCATATAATAATGACAATTAGAATTTCTACAATAAAATCTTAATTTAATGCACTTGAGAATGTAAAGACAATGTATATAGTCTCAATATAATGCTATTATAGATGAATTTTCGAGTATTTGATCAAAATACAGCTGGTACATATTTCAGATTTTTAGAATTCACCTGTGTGTGCATAAATAATTTGTATATAATAATGACAATTTTAATTTCTACCATTAAATCTTAATTTAATGCACTTGAGAATGTAAAAACATTGTATATAGCCTCAAAATACTGCAATTTTTAATCCATTTTCGAGTATATAAAGAATATACAGCTGGTATTTATATCAGATTTTTAGAATTCACGTGTGAGTGCATAATAAATTTGCATATAATAATGACAATTTCAATTTCTACAATAAAACCTTAATTTAATGCACTTGAGAATGTAAAGACAATGTATATAGCCTCAAAATACTGCAATTTTTAATCCATTTTCGAGTATATAAAGAATATACAGCTGGTATTTATATCAGATTGTTAGAATTCACGTGTGAGTGCATAATAAATTTGCATATAATAATGACAATTTGAATTTCTACAATAAAAATCTTAAATTATGCTCTTAAAAATGTAAAGAAAATGTGTATAGCCTCAAAATACTGCAATTGTATATGAATTTTCGAGTATTTAAAACAAATACAGCTGGTATTTATATGAGATTGTTTGAATTCACCTGTAAGTGGATAATAAATTTGCATATAATAATGACAATTTTAATTTCTATAATAAAATCTTAATAGAATGCACTTGAAAATGTAAAAAAAATGTGTATATTCTCAAAATACTGCAATTGTAGATGATTTTTCGAGTATTTAAAAGAAAATACAGCGGGTATTTATATGAGATTGTTAGAATTCACCTGTAAGTGCATAATAAATTTGAATTTAATAATGACAATTTGAATTTCTACAATAAAATCTTAAATTATTGCTCGTGAGTATGTAAAAACAATGTATATAGCCTCAAAATACTGCAATTTTTAATCCATTTTCGAGTATATAAAGAATATACAGCTGGTATTTATATCAGATTGTTAGAATGAACGTGTGAGTGCATAATAAATTTGCATATAATAATGACAATTTGAATTTCTACAATAAAAATCATAAATTATTGCTCTTTAAAATGTAAAAAAAATGTGTATAGTCTCTTAATACTGCAATTGTAGATGAATTTTCGAGTATTTAAAACAAAATACACCTGGTATTTATATGAGATTGTTTGAATTCACCTGTAAGTGCATAATAAATTTGAATTTAATAATGACAATTTGAATTTCTACAATAAAATCTTAAATCATTGCTCGTGAGTATGTAAAAACAATGTATATAGCCTCAATATACTGCAATCGTTAATCCATTTTCGAGTATATAAAGAAAATACAGCTGTTATTTATATCAGAGTGTTAAAATGCACCTGTGAGTGCATAATAAATTTGCATATAATAATGACAATTTGAATTTCTACCAATAAATCTTAATTTAATACACATGAGAATGTAAAAACAATGTATATAGCCTCCATATACTGTAATCGTTAATCCATTTTCGAGTATATAAAGAAAATACAGCTGTTATTTATATCAGATTGTTAAAATGCACCTGTGAGTGCATAATAAATTTGCATATAATAATGACAATTTGAATTTCTACCAATAAATCTTAATTTAATGCACATGAGAATGTAAAAACAATGTATATAGCCTCAAAGAACTGCAATTGTGAATGCATTTTCGAGTATTTGAAAAAAATTTACCTGGTATTTATATCAGATTGTTAAAATGCACCTGTGAGTGCATAATAAATTTGCATATAATAATGACAATTAAAATTTCTACATTAAAATCATAATTTAATGCACTTGAGATTGTAAAAACAATGTATATAGCTTCAAAATACTGCAATTGTTAATACATTTTCGAGTATATAAAGAATAGACAGCTGGTATTTATATCAGATTGTTAGAATGCACCTGTGAGTGCATAATAAATTTGCATATTATAATGACAATTTGAATTTCTACAATAAAAATCTTAAATTATTGCTTTTGAAAATGTAAAAAAAATGTGTATAGCCTGAATATACTGCAATTGTGGATGAATTTTCGAGTATTTAAAAAAAAATACAACTGGTATTTATATGAGAATGTTAGAATTCACGTGTGAGTGCATAATAAATTTGCATATAATAATGACAATTTGAATTTCTACAAAAAATCTTAATTGAATGCACTTGAGAATGTAAAGACAATGTATATAGTCTCAATATAATGCTATTATAGATGAATTTTCGAGTATTTGAACAAAATACAGCTGGTACATATTTCAGATATTTAGAATTCACCTGTGTGTGCATAAATAATTTGTATATAATAATGACAATTTTAATTTCTACCATTAAATCTTAATATAATGCACTTGAGAATGTAAAAACATTGTATATAGCCTCAAAATACTGCAATTTTTAATCCATTTTCGAGTATATAAAGAATATACAGCTGGTATTTATATCAGATTGTTAGAATTCACGTGTGTGTGCATAATAAATTTGAATTTAATAATGACAATTTGAATTTCTACAATAAAATCTTAAATTATTGCTCGTGAGTATGTAAAAACAATGTATATAGCCTCAATATACTGCAATCGTTAATCCATTTCCGAGTATATAAAGAACATACAGCTGTTATTTATATCAGATTGATAAAATGCACATGTGAGTGCATAAATAATTTGTATATAATAATGACAATTAGAGTTTCTAGAAATAAAATCTTAATTGAATGCACTTGAGAATGTAAAAACATTGTATATAGCCTCAAAAAACTGCAATTTTTAATCCATTTTCGAGTATATAAAGAATAGACAGCTGGTATATATATCAGATTGTTAGAATGCACCTGTGAGTGCATAATAAATTTGCATATAATAATGACAATTTGAATTTCTACAAAAAATCTTAATTGAATGCACTTGAGAATGTAAAGACAATGTATATAGTCTCAATATAATGCTATTATAGATGAATTTTCGAGTATTTAAACAAAATACAGCTGGTACATATTTCAGATTTTTAGAATTCACCTGTGTGTGCATAAATAATTTGTATATAATAATGACAATTTGAATTTCTACCATTAAATCTTAATATAATGCACTTGAGAATGTAAAAACTTTGTATATAGCCTCAAAATACTGCAATTTTTAATCCATTTTCGAGTATATAAAGAATATACAGCTGTTATTTATATCAGATTGTTAGAATTCACGTGTGTGTGCATAATAAATTTGTATATTATAATGACAATTTGAATTTCTACAATAAAATCTTAATTTAATGTACTTGAAAATGTAAAAAAAATGTGTATAGGTCTCTTAATACTGCAATTGTAGATGAATTTTCGAGTATTTAAAACAAAATACAGCTGGTATTTATATGAGATTGTTTTAATTCACCTGTAAGTGCATAATAAATTTGCATATAATAATGACAATTTTAATTTCTACAATAAAATCTTAATTTAATGAACATGAGAATGTAAAAACATTGTATATAGCCTCAAAATACTGCAATTTTTAATCCATTTTCGAGTATATAAAGAATATACAGCTGGTATTTATATCAGATTGTTAGAATTCACGTGTGTGTGCATAATAAATTTGTATATTATAATGACAATTTGAATTTCTACAATAAAATCTTAATTTAATGTACTTGAAAATGTAAAAAAAATGTGTATAGTCTCTTAATACTGCAATTGTAGATGAATTTTCGAGTATTTAAAACAAAATATAGCTGGTATTTATATGAGATTGTTTTAATTCACCTGTAAGTGCATAATAAATTTGCATATAATAATGACAATTTTAATTTCTACAATAAAATCTTAATTGAATGCACTTGAGAATGTGAAGACAATGTATATAGTCTCAAAATACTGCAATTGTTAATACATTTTCGAGTATATAAAGAATAGACAGCTGGTTATTATATCAGATTGTTAGAATTAACGTGTGTGTGCATAATAAATTTGTATATTATAATGACAATTTGAATTTCTACAATAAAATCTTAATTTAATGTACTTGAAAATGTAAAAAAAATGTGTATAGTCTCTTAATACTGCAATTGTAGATGAATTTTCGAGTATTTAAAACAAAATACAGCTGGTATTTATATGAGATTGTTTTAATTCACCTGTAAGTGCATAATAAATTTGCATATAATAATGACAATTAGAATTTCTACAATAAAATCTAAATTAATGCACTTGAGAATGTAAAAAAAATGTGTATAGCCTCAATATACTGCAATTATGGATGAATTTTCGAGTATTTAAAACAAAATACAGCTGGTATTTATATCAGATATTTAGAATTCACCTGTGTGTGCATAAATAATTTGTATATAATAATGACAATTTCAATTTCTACAATAAAATCTTAATATAATGCACTTGAGAATGTAAAAACATTGTATATAACCTCAAAATACTGCAATTTTTAATCCATTTTCGAGTATATAAAGAATAGACAGCTGGTATTTATATCAGATTGTTAGAATGCACCTGTGAGTGCATAATAAATTTGCATGTAATAATGAAAATTTGAATTTCTACAAAAAATCTTAATTGAATGCACTTGAGAATGTAAAGACAATGTATATAGTCTCAATATAATGCTATTATAGATGAATTTTCGAGTATTTGAACAAAATACAGCTGGTACATATTTCAGATTTTTAGAATTCACCTGTGTGTGCATAAATAATTTGTATATAATAATGACAATTTTAATTTCTACCATTAAATCTTAATATAATGCACTTGAGAATGTAAAAACATTGTATATAGCCTCAAAATACTGCAATTTTTAATCCATTTTCGAGTATATAAAGAATATACAGCTGGTATTTATATCAGATTGTTAGAATTCACGTGTGTGTGCATAATAAATTTGTATATTATAATGACAATTTGAATTTCTACAATAAAATCTTAATTTAATGTACTTGAAAATGTAAAAAAAATGTGTATAGTCTCTTAATACTGCAATTGTAGATGAATTTTCGAGTATTTAAAACAAAATACAGCTGGTATTTATATGAGATTGTTAGAATTCACCTGTATGTGCATAATAAATTTGAATTTAATAATGACAATTTGAATTTCTACAATAAAATCTTAAATTATTGCTCGTGAGTATGTAAAAACAATGTATATAGCCTCAATATACTGCAATCGTTAATCCATTTCCGAGTATATAAAGAACATACAGCTGTTATTTATATCAGATTGATAAAATGCACATGTGAGTGCATAAATAATTTGTATATAATAATGACAATTAGAGTTTCTAGAAATAAAATCTTAATTGAATGCACTTGAGAATGTAAAAACATTGTATATAGCCTCAAAAAACTGCAATTTTTAATCCATTTTCGAGTATATAAAGAATAGACAGCTGGTATATATATCAGATTGTTAGAATGCACCTGTGAGTGCATAATAAATTTGCATATAATAATGACAATTTGAATTTCTACAAAAAATCTTAATTGAATGCACTTGAGAATGTAAAGACAATGTATATAGTCTCAATATAATGCTATTATAGATGAATTTTCGAGTATTTAAACAAAATACAGCTGGTACATATTTCAGATTTTTAGAATTCACCTGTGTGTGCATAAATAATTTGTATATAATAATGACAATTTGAATTTCTACCATTAAATCTTAATATAATGCACTTGAGAATGTAAAAACTTTGTATATAGCCTCAAAATACTGCAATTTTTAATCCATTTTCGAGTATATAAAGAATATACAGCTGTTATTTATATCAGATTGTTAGAATTCACGTGTGTGTGCATAATAAATTTGTATATTATAATGACAATTTGAATTTCTACAATAAAATCTTAATTTAATGTACTTGAAAATGTAAAAAAAATGTGTATAGTCTCTTAATACTGCAATTGTAGATGAATTTTCGAGTATTTAAAACAAAATACAGCTGGTATTTATATGAGATTGTTTTAATTCACCTGTAAGTGCATAATAAATTTGCATATAATAATGACAATTTTAATTTCTACAATAAAATCTTAATTTAATGAACATGAGAATGTAAAAACATTGTATATAGCCTCAAAATACTGCAATTTTTAATCCATTTTCGAGTATATAAAGAATATACAGCTGGTATTTATATCAGATTGTTAGAATTCACGTGTGTGTGCATAATAAATTTGTATATTATAATGACAATTTGAATTTCTACAATAAAATCTTAATTTAATGTACTTGAAAATGTAAAAAAAATGTGTATAGTCTCTTAATACTGCAATTGTAGATGAATTTTCGAGTATTTAAAACAAAATATAGCTGGTATTTATATGAGATTGTTTTAATTCACCTGTAAGTGCATAATAAATTTGCATATAATAATGACAATTTTAATTTCTACAATAAAATCTTAATTGAATGCACTTGAGAATGTGAAGACAATGTATATAGTCTCAAAATACTGCAATTGTTAATACATTTTCGAGTATATAAAGAATAGACAGCTGGTTATTATATCAGATTGTTAGAATTAACGTGTGTGTGCATAATAAATTTGTATATTATAATGACAATTTGAATTTCTACAATAAAATCTTAATTTAATGTACTTGAAAATGTAAAAAAAATGTGTATAGTCTCTTAATACTGCAATTGTAGATGAATTTTCGAGTATTTAAAACAAAATACAGCTGGTATTTATATGAGATTGTTTTAATTCACCTGTAAGTGCATAATAAATTTGCATATAATAATGACAATTAGAATTTCTACAATAAAATCTAAATTAATGCACTTGAGAATGTAAAAAAAATGTGTATAGCCTCAATATACTGCAATTGTGGATGAATTTTCGAGTATTTAAAACAAAATACAGCTGGTATTTATATCATATTTTTAGAATTCACCTGTGTGTGCATAAATAATTTGTATATAATAATGACAATTTCAATTTCTACAATAAAATCTTAATTTAATGAACATGAGAATGTAAAAACATTGTATATAGTCTGAATATAATTCTATTATAGATGAATTTTCGAGTATTTGGACAAAATACAGCTGGTACATATTTCAGATATTTAGAATTCACCTGTGTGTGCATAAATAATTTGTATATAATAATGACAATTTCAATTTCTACAAAAAAATCTTAATATAATGCACTTGAGAATGTAAAAACATTGTATATAGCCTCAAAATACTGCAATTTTTAATCCATTTTCGAGTATATAAAGAATAGACAGCTGGTATTTATATCAGATTGTTAGAATGCACCTGTGAGTGCATAATAAATTTGCATATAATAATGACAATTTGAATTTCTACAAAAAATCTTAATTGAATGCACTTGAGAATGTAAAGACAATGTATATAGTCTCAATATAATGCTATTATAGATGAATTTTCGAGTATTTGAACAAAATACAGCTGGTACATATTTCAGATATTTAGAATTCACCTGTGTGTGCATAAATAATTTGTATATAATAATGACAATTTTAATTTCTACCATTAAATCTTAATATAATGCACTTGAGAATGTAAAAACATTGTATATAGCCTCAAAATACTGCAATTTTTAATCCATTTTCGAGTATATAAAGAATATACAGCTGGTATTTATATCAGATTGTTAGAATTCACGTGTGTGTGCATAATAAATTTGAATTTAATAATGACAATTTGAATTTCTACAATAAAATCTTAATTTAATGTACTTGAAAATGTAAAAAAAATGTGTATAGTCTCTTAATACTGCAATTGTAGATGAATTTTCGAGTATTTAAAACAAAATACAGCTGGTATTTATATGAGATTGTTAGAATTCACCTGTAAGTGCATAATAAATTTGAATTTAATAATGACAATTTGAATTTCTACAATAAAATCTTAAATTATTGCTCGTGAGTATGTAAAAACAATGTATATAGCCTCAATATACTGCAATCGTTAATCCATTTCCGAGTATATAAAGAACATACAGCTGTTATTTATATCAGATTGATAAAATGCACATGTGAGTGCATAAATAATTTGTACATAATAATGACAATTAGAGTTTCTAGAAATAAAATCTTAATTGAATGCACTTGAGAATGTAAAAACATTGTATATAGCCTCAAAAAACTGCAATTTTTAATCCATTTTCGAGTATATAAAGAATATACAGCTGTTATTTATATCAGATTGTTAGAATTCACGTGTGTGTGCATAATAAATTTGTATATTATAATGACAATTTGAATTTCTACAATAAAATCTTAATTTAATGTACTTGAAAATGTAAAAAAAATGTGTATAGTCTCTTAATACTGCAATTGTAGATGAATTTTCGAGTATTTAAAACAAAATACAGCTGGTATTTATATGAGATTGTTAGAATTCACCTGTAAGTGCATAATAAATTTGAATTTAATAATGACAATTTGAATTTCTACAATAAAATCTTAAATTATTGCTCGTGAGTATGTAAAAACATTGTATATAGCCTCAAAATACTGCAATTTTTAATCCATTTTCGAGTATATAAAGAATAGACAGCTGGTATATATATCAGATTGTTAGAATGCACCTGTGAGTGCATAATAAATTTGCATATAATAATGACAATTTGAATTTCTACAAAAAATCTTAATTGAATGCACTTGAGAATGTAATGACAATGTATATAGTCTCAATATAATGCTATTATAGATGAATTTTCGAGTATTTAAACAAAATACAGCTGGTACATATTTCAGATTTTTAGAATTCACCTGTGTGTGCATAAATAATTTGTATATAATAATGACAATTTTAATTTCTACCATTAAATCTTAATATAATGCACTTGAGAATGTAAAAACATTGTATATAGCCTCAAAATACTGCAATTTTTAATCCATTTTCGAGTATATAAAGAATATACAGCTGTTATTTATATCAGATTGTTAGAATTCACGTGTGTGTGCATAATAAATTTGTATATTATAATGACAATTTGAATTTCTACAATAAAATCTTAATTTAATGTACTTGAAAATGTAAAAAAAATGTGTATAGGTCTCTTAATACTGCAATTGTAGATGAATTTTCGAGTATTTAAAACAAAATACAGCTGGTATTTATATGAGATTGTTTTAATTCACCTGTAAGTGCATAATAAATTTGCATATAATAATAACAATTTTAATTTCTACAATAAAATCTTAATTTAATGAACATGAGAATGTAAAAACATTGTATATAGCCTCAAAATACTGCAATTTTTAATCCATTTTCGAGTATATAAAGAATATACAGCTGGTATTTATATCAGATTGTTAGAATTCACGTGTGTGTGCATAATAAATTTGTATATTATAATGACAATTTGAATTTCTACAATAAAATCTTAATTTAATGTACTTGAAAATGTAAAAAAAATGTGTATAGTCTCTTAATACTGCAATTGTAGATGAATTTTCGAGTATTTAAAACAAAATACAGATGGTATTTATATGAGATTGTTTTAATTCACCTGTAAGTGCATAATAAATTTGCATATAATAATGACAATTTTAATTTCTACAATAAAGTCTTAATTGAATGCACTTGAGAATGTAAAGACAATGTATATAGTCTCAAAATACTGCAATTGTTAATACATTTTCGAGTATATAAAGAATAGAAAGCTGGTTATTATATCAGATTGTAAGAATTAACGTGTGTGTGCATAATAAATTTGTATATTATAATGACAATTTGAATTTCTACAATAAAATCTTAATTTAATGTACTTGAAAATGTAAAAAAAATGTGTATAGTCTCTTAATACTGCAATTGTAGATGAATTTTCGAGTATTTAAAACAAAATACAGCTGGTATTTATATGAGATTGTTTTAATTCACCTGTAAGTGCATAATAAATTTGCATATAATAATGACAATTAGAATTTCTACAATAAAATCTAAATTAATGCACTTGAGAATGTAAAAAAAATGTGTATAGCCTCAATATACTGCAATTGTGGATGAATTTTCGAGTATTTAAAACAAAATACAGCTGGTATTTATATCATATTTTTAGAATTCACCTGTGTGTGCATAAATAATTTGTATATAATAATGACAATTTCAATTTCTACAATAAAATCTTAATTTAATGAACATGAGAATGTAAAAACATTGTATATAGTCTGAATATAATTCTATTATAGATGAATTTTCGAGTATTTGGACAAAATACAGCTGGTACATATTTCAGATATTTAGAATTCACCTGTGTGTGCATAAATAATTTGTATATAATAATGACAATTTCAATTTCTACAAAAAAATCTTAATATAATGCACTTGAGAATGTAAAAACATTGTATATAGCCTCAAAATACTGCAATTTTTAATCCATTTTCGAGTATATAAAGAATAGACAGCTGGTATTTATATCAGATTGTTAGAATGCACCTGTGAGTGCATAATAAATTTGCATATAATAATGACAATTTGAATTTCTACAAAAAATCTTAATTGAATGCACTTGAGAATGTAAAGACAATGTATATAGTCTCAATATAATGCTATTATAGATGAATTTTCGAGTATTTGAACAAAATACAGCTGGTACATATTTCAGATTTTTAGAATTCACCTGTGTGTGCATAAATAATTTGTATATAATAATGACAATTTTAATTTCTACCATTAAATCTTAATATAATGCACTTGAGAATGTAAAAACATTGTATATAGCCTCAAAATACTGCAATTTTTAATCCATTTTCGAGTATATAAAGAATATACAGCTGGTATTTATATCAGATTGTTAGAATTCACGTGTGTGTGCATAATAAATTTGTATATTATAATGACAATTTGAATTTAACAATAAAATCTTAATTTAATGTACTTGAAAATGTAAAAAAAATGTGTATAGTCTCTTAATACTGCAATTGTAGATGAATTTTCGAGTATTTAAAACAAAATACAGCTGGTATTTATATGAGATTGTTAGAATTCACCTGTAAGTGCATAATAAATTTGAATTTAATAATGACAATTTGAATTTCTACAATAAAATCTTAAATTATTGCTCGTGAGTATGTAAAAACAATGTATATAGCCTCAATATACTGCAATCGTTAATCCATTTCCGAGTATATAAAGAACATACAGCTGTTATTTATATCAGATTGATAAAATGCACATGTGAGTGCATAAATAATTTGTACATAATAATGACAATTAGAGTTTCTAGAAATAAAATCTTAATTGAATGCACTTGAGAATGTAAAAACATTGTATATAGCCTCAAAAAACTGCAATTTTTAATCCATTTTCGAGTATATAAAGAATATACAGCTGTTATTTATATCAGATTGTTAGAATTCACGTGTGTGTGCATAATAAATTTGTATATTATAATGACAATTTGAATTTCTACAATAAAATCTTAATTTAATGTACTTGAAAATGTAAAAAAAATGTGTATAGTCTCTTAATACTGCAATTGTAGATGAATTTTCGAGTATTTAAAACAAAATACAGCTGGTATTTATATGAGATTGTTAGAATTCACCTGTAAGTGCATAATAAATTTGAATTTAATAATGACAATTTGAATTTCTACAATAAAATCTTAAATTATTGCTCGTGAGTATGTAAAAACATTGTATATAGCCTCAAAATACTGCAATTTTTAATCCATTTTCGAGTATATAAAGAATAGACAGCTGGTATATATATCAGATTGTTAGAATGCACCTGTGAGTGCATAATAAATTTGCATATAATAATGACAATTTGAATTTCTACAAAAAATCTTAATTGAATGCACTTGAGAATGTAATGACAATGTATATAGTCTCAATATAATGCTATTATAGATGAATTTTCGAGTATTTAAACAAAATACAGCTGGTACATATTTCAGATTTTTAGAATTCACCTGTGTGTGCATAAATAATTTGTATATAATAATGACAATTTGAATTTCTACCATTAAATCTTAATATAATGCACTTGAGAATGTAAAAACATTGTATATAGCCTCAAAATACTGCAATTTTTAATCCATTTTCGAGTATATAAAGAATATACAGCTGTTATTTATATCAGATTGTTAGAATTCACGTGTGTGTGCATAATAAATTTGTATATTATAATGACAATTTGAATTTCTACAATAAAATCTTAATTTAATGTACTTGAAAATGTAAAAAAAATGTGTATAGTCTCTTAATACTGCAATTGTAGATGAATTTTCGAGTATTTAAAACAAAATACAGCTGGTATTTATATGAGATTGTTTTAATTCACCTGTAAGTGCATAATAAATTTGCATATAATAATGACAATTTTAATTTCTACAATAAAATCTTAATTTAATGAACATGAGAATGTAAAAACATTGTATATAGCCTCAAAATACTGCAATTTTTAATCCATTTTCGAGTATATAAAGAATATACAGCTGGTATTTATATCAGATTGTTAGAATTCACGTGTGTGTGCATAATAAATTTGTATATTATAATGACAATTTGAATTTCTACAATAAAATCTTAATTTAATGTACTTGAAAATGTAAAAAAAATGTGTATAGTCTCTTAATACTGCAATTGTAGATGAATTTTCGAGTATTTAAAACAAAATATAGCTGGTATTTATATGAGATTGTTTTAATTCACCTGTAAGTGCATAATAAATTTGCATATAATAATGACAATTTTAATTTCTACAATAAAATCTTAATTGAATGCACTTGAGAATGTGAAGACAATGTATATAGTCTCAAAATACTGCAATTGTTAATACATTTTCGAGTATATAAAGAATAGACAGCTGGTTATTATATCAGATTGTTAGAATTAACGTGTGTGTGCATAATAAATTTGTATATTATAATGACAATTTGAATTTCTACAATAAAATCTTAATTTAATGTACTTGAAAATGTAAAAAAAATGTGTATAGTCTCTTAATACTGCAATTGTAGATGAATTTTCGAGTATTTAAAACAAAATACAGCTGGTATTTATATGAGATTGTTTTAATTCACCTGTAAGTGCATAATAAATTTGCATATAATAATGACAATTAGAATTTCTACAATAAAATCTAAATTAATGCACTTGAGAATGTAAAAAAAATGTGTATAGCCTCAATATACTGCAATTATGGATGAATTTTCGAGTATTTAAAACAAAATACAGCTGGTATTTATATCAGATTTTTAGAATTCACCTGTGTGTGCATAAATAATTTGTATATAATAATGACAATTTCAATTTCTACAATAAAATCTTAATTTAATGAACATGAGAATGTAAAAACATTGTATATAGTCTCAAAATACTGCAATTTTTAATCCATTTTCAAGTATATAAAGATTATACAGCTGGTATTTATATCAGATTGTTAAATTGCAACTGTGAGTGCATAATAAATTTGCATATGATAATGACAATTTGAATTACTAAAATAAAATCTTTACTCAATGCACTTGAGAATGTAAAGACAATGTATATAGTCTCAAAATACTGCAATTGTTAATACATATTCGAGTATATAAAGAATAGACAGCTGGTTATTATATCAGATTGTTAGAATTCACGTGTGTGTGCATAATAAATTTGTATATAATAATGACAATTTGAATTTCTACAATAAAATTTTAATTTAATGCACTTGAAAATGTAAAAACAATGTATATAGCCTGAAAGAACTGCAATTGTGAATGCATTTTCGAGTATTTGAAAAAAATTTAGCTGGTATTTATATCAGATTTTTAGAATTCACGTGTGAGTGCATAATAAATTTGCATATAATAATGACAATTTCAATTTCTACAATAAAATCTTAATTTAATGCACTTGATAATGTAAAGACAATGTATATAGTCTCAATATAATTCTATTATAGATGAATTTTCGAGTATTTGGACAAAATACAGCTGGTACATATTTCAGATATTTAGAATTCACCTGTGTGTGCATAAATAATTTGTATATAATAATGACAATTTCAATTTCTACAATAAAATCTTAATTTAATGAACATGAGAATGTAAAAACATTGTATATAGCCTCAAAATACTGCAATTTTTAATCCATTTTCAAGTATATGAAGATTATACAGCTGGTATTTATATCAGATTGTTAAATTGCACCTGTGAGTGCATAATAAATTTGCATATAATAATGACAATTTGAATTTCTAATATAAAATCTGTCCTTAATGCACTTGAGAATGTAAAATCAATGTATATAGCCTCAAAATACTGCAATTTTTAATCCATTTTCGAGTATATAAAGAATATACAGCTGGTATTTATATCAGATTGTTAGAATTCACGTGTGTGTGCATAATAAATTTGTATATTATAATGACAATTAGAATTTCTACAATAAAATCTTAAATTATTGCTCCTGAAAATGTAAAAAAAATGTGTATAGTCTCTTAATACTGCAATTGTAGATGAATTTTCGAGTATTTAAAACAAAATACAGCTGGTAATTATATGAGATTCTTTGAATTCACCTGTAAGTGCATAATAATTTTGCATATAATAATGACAATTTTAATTTCTACAATAAAATCTTAATAGAATGCACTTGAAAATGTAAAAAAAATGTGTATATTCTCAAAATACTGCAATTGTAGATGATTTTTCGAGTATTTAAAAGAAAATACAGCTGGTATTTATATGAGATTGTTAGAATTCACCTATAAGTGCATATAAAATTAGAATTTAATAATGACAATTTGAATTTCTACAATAAAATCTTAATAGAATGCACTTGAAAATGTAAAAAAAATGTGTATATTCTCAAAATACTGCAATTGTAGATGATTTTTCGAGTATTTAAAAGAAAATACAGCTGGTATTTATATGAGATTGTTAGAATTCACCTGTAAGTGCATAATAAATTTGAAATTAATAATGACAATTTGAATTTCTACAATAAAATCTTAAATTATTGCTCGTGAGTATGTAAAACCAATGTATATAGCCTCAATATACTGCAATCGTTAATCCATTTTCGAGTATATAAAGAAAATACAGCTGTTATTTATATCAGATTGTTAAAATGCACATGTGAGTGCATAAATAATTTGTATATAATAATGACAATTAGTGTTTCTAGAAATAAAATCTTAATTGAATGCACTTAAGAATGTAAAGACAATGTATATAGTCTCAATATAATGCTATTATAGATGAATTTTCGAGTATTTGAACAAAATACAGCTGGTACATATTTCAGATATTTAGAATTCACCTGTGTGTGCATAAATAATTTGTATATAATAATGACAATTTCAACTTCTACAATAAAATCTTAATTTAATGAACATGAGAATGTAAAAACAATGTATATAGCTTCAAGATACTGCAATTGTTAATACATTTTCGAGTATATAAGGAATATACAGCGGGTATTTATATCAGATTGTCAGAATTCAGCTGTGTGTGCATAATAAATTTGTATACAATAATGACAATTAAAATTTCTACAATAACATATTATATAATTGCTCATGAAAATGTAAAGACAATGTATATAGTCTCAATATAATTCTATTATAGATGAATTTTCGAGTATTTGGACAAAATACAGCTGGTACATATTTCAGATATTTAGAATTCACCTGTGTGTGCATAAATAATTTGTATATAATAATGACAATTTCAATTTCTACAATAAAATCTTAATTTAATGCACTTGATAATGTAAAGACAATGTATATAGTCTCAATATAATTCTATTATAGATGAATTTTCTAGTATTTGGACAAAATAAAGCTGGAACATATTTCAGATATTTAGAATTCACCTGTGTGTGCATAAATAATTTGTATATAATAATGACAATTTCAATTTCTACAATAAAATCTTAATTTAATGAACATGAGAATGTAAAAAAAATGTGTATAGTCTCTTAATACTGCAATTGTAGATGAATTTTCGAGTATTTAAAACAAAATACAGCTGGTAATTATATGAGATTCTTTGAATTCACCTGTAAGTGCATAATAATTTTGCATATAATAATGACAATTTTAATTTCTACAATAAAATCTTAATAGAATGCACTTGAAAATGTAAAAAAAATGTGTATATTCTCAAAATACTGCAATTGTAGATGAATTTTCGAGTATTTGAAACAAATACAGCTGGTATTTATATCAGATTTTTAGAATTCACCTGTGTGTGCATAATAAATTTGTATATAATAATGACAATTTGAATTTCTACAATAAAATTTTAATTTAATGCACTTGAGAATGTAAAAACAATGTATATAGCCTGAAAGAACTGCAATTGTGAATGCATTTTCGAGTATTTGAAAAAAATTTAGCTGGTATTTATATCAGATTTTTAGAATTCACGTGTGAGTGCATAATAAATTTGCATATAATAATGACAATTTCAATTTCTACAATAAAATCTTAATTTAATGCACTTGATAATGTAAAGACAATGTATATAGTCTCAATATAATGCTATTGTAGATCAATTTTCGAGTATTTGAACAAAATACAGCTGGTACATATTTCAGATTTTTAGAATTCACCTGTGTGTGCATAAATAATTTGTATATAATAATGACAATTTCAATTTCTACAATAAAATCTTTACTTATTGCACTTGAGAATGTAAAAACATTGTATATAGCCTCAATATACTGCAATCGTTAATCCATTTTCGAGTATATAAAGAAAATACAGCTGTTAATTATATCAGAATGTTAAAATGCACATGTGAGTGCATAAATAATTTGTATATAATAATGACAATTATAATTTCTATAATAAAATCTTAATAGAATGCACTTGAAAATGTAAAAAAAATGTGTATATTCTCAAAATACTGCAATTGTAGATGATTTTTCGAGTATTTAAAAGAAAATACAGCTGGTATTTATATGAGATTGTTATAATGCACCTGTGAGTGCATAATAAATTTGCATATAATAATGACAATTTGAATTTCTACCAATAAATCTTAATTTAATGCACATGAGAATGTAAAAACAATGTATATAGCCACAAAGAACTGCAATTGTGAATGCATTTTCGAGTATTTGAAAAAAATTTACCTGGTATTTATATCAGATTGTTAGAATGCACCTGTGAGTGCATAATAAATTTGCATATAATAATGACAATTAAAATTTCTACATTAAAATCTTAATTTAATGCACTTGAGATTGTAAAAACAATGTATATAGCTTCAAAATACTGCAATTGTTAATACATTTTCGAGTATATAAAGAATAGACAGCTGGTATTTATATCAGATTGTTAAAATGCACATGTGAGTGCATAAGTAATTTGTATATAATATTGACAATTAGAGTTTCTAGAAATGAAATCTTAATTGAATGCACTTGAGAATGTAAAGACAATGTAAATAGTCTCAATATAATGCTATTATAGATCAATTTTCGAGTATTTGAACAAAATACAGCTGGTACATATATCAGATTGTTAGAATGCACCTGTATGTGCATTAATAATTTGTATATAATAATGACAATTTCAATTTCTACCAATAAATCTTAATTTAATGCACTTGAGAATGTAAAAACAATGTATATAGCCTCAAAATACTGCAATCGTTAATCCATTTTCGAGTATATAAAGAAAATACAGCTGTTATTTATATCAGATTGTTAAAATGCACATGTGAGTGCATAAATAATTTGTATATAATAATGACAATTAGAGTTTCTAGAAATAAAATCTTAATTGAATGCACTTGAGAATGCAAAGACAATGTAAATAGTCTCAATATAATGCTATTATAGATCAATTTTCGAGTATTTGAACAAAATACAGCTGGTACATATATCAGATTGTTAGAATGCACCTGTATGTGCATTAATAATTTGTATTTAATGACAATTTCAATTTCTACCAATAAATCTTAATTTAATGCACTTGAGAATGTAAAAACAATGTATATAGCCTCAAAATACTGCAATCGTTAATCCATTTTCGAGTATATAAAGAAAATACAGCTGTTATTTATATCAGATTGTTAAAATGCACATGTGAGTGCATAAATAATTTGTATATAATAATGAC
Source organism: Eupristina koningsbergeri (assembly GCA_018907245.1). Taxonomy (NCBI): domain Eukaryota; kingdom Metazoa; phylum Arthropoda; class Insecta; order Hymenoptera; family Agaonidae; genus Eupristina; species Eupristina koningsbergeri. Next base: position 21,108 of record JACCHV010000573.1, read on the forward strand.
AATTAGAGTTTCTAGAAATAAAATCTTAATTGAATGCACTTGAGAATGTAAAAAAAATGTGTATAGCCTCAATATACTGCAATTGTGGATGAATTTTCGAGTATTTGAACAAAATACAGCTGGTACATATATCAGATTGTTAGAATGCACCTGTATATGCATTAATAATTTGCATATAATAATGACAATTTGAAATTCTACAATAAAATCTTCACTTAATTCACTTGAGAATGTAAAAACAATGTATATAGCTTCAAAATACTGCAATTTTTAATCCATTTCGAGTATATACAGAATATACAGCTGGTATTTATATTAGATTGTTAGAATGCACCTGTGAGTGCATAATAAATTTGCATATAGTAATGACAATTTCAATTTCTACAATAAAATCTTATTTTAATGCACTTGAGAATGTAAAGACAATGTATATAGCCTCAAAATACTGCAATTGTAGATGAATTTTGGAGTATTTAAAACAAATACAGCTGGTATTTATATCACATTTTTAAAATTCACGTGTGTGTGCATAATAAATTTGTATATTATAATGACAATTTGAATGAATTTCTACAATAAAAATCTTAAATTATTGCTTTTGAAATTGTAAAAAAAATGTGTATAGCCTCAATATAATGCAATTGTGGATGAATTTTCGAGTATTTGAACAAAATACAGCTGGTACATATTTCAGATTGTTAGAATGCACCTGTGAGTGCATAATAAATTTGCATATAATAATGACAATTTGAATTTCTACCAATAAATCTTAATTTAATGCACTTGAGAATGTAAAAACAATGTATATAGCCTCAAAGAACTGCAATTGTGAATGCATTTTCGAGTATTTGAAAAAAAATTTACCTGGTATTTATATCAGATTGTTAAAATGCACCTGTGAGTGCATAATAAATTTGCATATAATAATGACAATTAAAATTTCTACATTAAAATCTTAATTTA